>PVIJ01015634.1:5955-35823 GCA_004024925.1 Scalopus aquaticus
AAAAAAAAAAAAAAAAAAAAAAAAAAAAAGAAAGGAAATAACAAAAGTCAAAGCAGAAATAAATGAAATAGTAGTTTAAAAAACAATCCAAAAGATCAATGAAACCAAAAGCTGGTTCTTTGAAAAAATAAACAAGATAGACAAACCTCTAGCCAGGCTCACAAAGAAAACACGAGAAAAAGCACAAATGAATAGGATCATAAATGAAAGAGGAGAAATTTCAAATATACATAGCAGAAATCAAAAAAATAATCTGAGACTACTATGACCAGTTATATGCAAACAAGTTCAACAATCTAGACGAGATGAACAAATTCTTAGAATTATACAAGCATCCTAAGCTAGATAAAGAAGAAATAGAACTTCTAAACAGACCAGTTACAAGCAGTGAAATCGAAACAGTAATCAAAACCCTCCCCAAAAACAAAATCCCAGGACCAGATGGGTTCACAAATGAATTCTATTAAACGTTCAGAAATGAACTAGTGCCTATCCTGCACAAACTTTTTCAAAAAATTGAGAAAGAAGGAATACATCAGATACGTTTTATGAAGCCAACGTCACCTTAATACCAAAACCGAACAAGGATAACACAAAAAAAGAAAACTACAGACCAATCTCTCTAATGAACACTGATACAAAAATCCTCAATAAAATTTTAGCCAACAGAATCCAGCAATGCATAAAAAAGAAAGTATACCACAACCAAGTGCAATTTATTCCAGGGGCACAAGGATGGTTCAACATCAGAAAATCAATAAAAGTAATCAACACATCAACAAAAAGAAAAATAAAAACCATATGATCATATCAATAGATGCTGAGAAAGCATTCCACAAAGTCCAACATCCATTTACGATGAAAGTCCTTGAAATTCTAGGGATAGAAGGAACATACCTCAACATGATAAAAGCCATGTATGACAAACCCACAGCCAATATCATTCTCAATGGTGAAAAGCTGAAAGCCTTCCCCTGAAATCTGGAACAAGACAAGGATGTCCACTATCACCTCTGCTCTTCAATATAATACTGGAAGTCCTAGCCAGAGCAATAAAACAAGAGAAAGGCATACAAGGAATCCAAATAGGGAAAGAAGAAGTAAAGCTATCACTATTTGCAGATGATATGATAATATACGTAGAGAACCCTAAAAACTCCACAGAAAAACTAATCAAAATAATCAATTTAGTAAAGTAGCGGGATACAAAATCAACACACAAAAAATCAATAGCTGTTTTATATGCAAGCATTCGATCAGAAGAGGAGGAATCAAGAAAACCACCCCTTTTACAATCAAAACAAACAAACAAGCAAAAAAAAAATCAAATACCCAGGACTAAACCTAACAAAAGAGGTTTATTACAAAGGTAATATACAAAGAAAACTAGAAAACATTATTAAAAGAATAGAAGAAGACACAAAGAAATGGAAAAACATCCCGTGTTCATGGATTGGAAGAATCAACATTATCAAAATGGCCATACTACCGAAAGCAATATACAGATTCAATGCTATTCCAATAAGAATCTAAATGACGCTCTTCAAAAAGATAAAATGAATACTGATTACGTTCATAAGGAACTACAAAAAACCTCGAATAGCCAAAGCTCTCCTGTCCAAAAAGGAGAATGGAGGCATCACCCACCCAAATTTCAAACTATACTACAGAGCCATAATAATCAAAACAGCATGGTACTGGAACAAAAACAGACACAAAGACCAATGGAACTGAATAGAAAACCTAGAAGTAAAGCCACACATCTATGGACAACTAATCTTTGACAAAGGAGCAAAGAAAATGCACAGGAACAAGGACAGTCTATTCAATAAATGTTGCTGGGAAGACTGGACTGCTACATGCACAAAAATGAAGCTAGACTACTACCTCACACCATGCACAAAAGTCAACTCAAAATAGATATAAGACCTGGATGTAAGACCAGAAACCATCAAACTTGTAGAAGAAAATATAGGCAAAACTCTACATGACATTTATCTCAGCAAAATCTTTAAAGACACATCACCCAAAGCAAAGGAAGTGAAGGAAAAAATAAACAGCTGAGATTACATCAAAATAAAAAGCTTCTGTACAACAAAAAAGACATTAACCAAAACTAACAGACACCCCACTAATTGGGAGAAGATCTCTGCACACAATACAACCGATAAAGGTTTGATAACAAAAATCTACAAGGAGCTCACACAACTCCACAAAAACAAAGTCAACAATCCAGTCTAAAAATGGGCAGAAGAACTAAAAAGACACTTCTCCAAAGAAGAGAAGCAAATGGCCAATAGGTACATGAAAAAATGTTCAGCATCACTCATAATCAGGGAAATGCAGGTCCAAACCACGCTGACAATCCACCTCACACCTGTGATAATGGTGCACATTAAAAATATAGGCAACAAAAATGCTGGCGAGGATGTGGTGAAAAAGGAACTCTTCTACACTGCTGGTGGTATTGGAAAATAGTCCAACCATTATGGAAAGATGTATGGCGATTCCTCAAACTGCTAAAAATGGAGCCCCATACAACCCAGCAATACCACTCCTGGGAATCTACCCAAAGGACACAAAAACAATAATCCAAAAGGATACATGCACCCGTATGTTCATTGCAGCACTGTTTACAATAGCGAAGGTATGGAAGCAACCCAGATGCCCCAAAATAGATGACTGGATCAAGAAGATGTGGGACATTTACACAATGGAATACTATTCAGCATTCAAAAATGATAAACACATGCAATTCTCGACAACATCGATGGAACTAGAGGGAATCATGCTCAGTGAAGTAACCCAGAAAGAAAGTGAAAAATATCAAATGGTTTCACTTCTAACAGGGATATTGGGGAACCAAATATGAGAGAGACACCCAGAGAGGGAAGAGGATAAGGGCTCAAAATGGGTAGAAAAGGTGGAAAATGGGCACAAGAAAAATGGGCACAAGAGATGGTGCTGGGTCACGGGTGAATTGGTGGTCAGTTACCCAAGGGGAATACAAAATGTAAAAGATATAAATAACAATAAAAAAGAATAAATGAATGAATGAATGAATGAATGAATAAATAAATAAATACAATCAATAACATCTACCTAAAATATAAATCTTTTTAATCTTTTTAAAAAAATGCATCAAAAGGATAATACACCATGACCCGGTGTTTCAGGAATACAAGGATGGTTCAACATCTGAAAATCAATTAATGTAATTCACCACACTAACAAAAAGAAAATAAAAACCATATGATCATATCAACAAATACTGACAAACCGGGACTCCCTGGTGGTGCAAAGGGTTAAGCACAGCGCAGTGGAGCTGTCCGGAGGCTGCGGTGGTGCGTGTTCAATGCCTGGTTGGGGAGAATCCCATATGGTGGGGTCAACCTTTCCTGCTTCGCCCACTGTTCCCCTCAGCAGTGTATTTCAGTCGATCTGCCTATTCTGCTCCCCACTCTGTCTCTGCTGAACCCTCTCACCACTTCACACCTCTGGCCTGCACCCCAGCTTGTACGTAAAAATAAATACAAATCTTTAAAAAAAAATACTGACAAATACAAAAAGTATTTGTTAGTGTTCAACATCCATTCATGATGAAGGCCCTCAAAATTCTTGGGATAGAAGGAACATACCTCAACACAATAAAATCCATATATGACAAACCAACAGCCAATGTCTTGCTTAATGGTCAGAAACTGAAAGCCTTCCCTTTACAATCTGGAACAAGACAAGGATGTCCACTCTTACCATTGCTTTTCAATATAATACTAGAATTCCTAGCTAGAGAAATTAGGTAAGAGAAAGACATACAAGGACTCTAAATAGGAAAAGAATTAACATTATCACTACTTGCAAACGATATGATAATATACAAAATAATTTACAAAAAAAACCAATTAAAACAATAAGCCAGTTTAGTTAAGTAGCAGGATACAAAATCAACACAAAAATCAGTAGCCTTCCTATATGCAAGCAATCAGTCTGAATAAGAAATAAAAAAACCACCCCCTTCACAATTGTACCAAAAATAATAATAAGCCTAACAAAGGAGATGAAAGACCTATACAAAGATATTTACAAAACATTGTTAAAAGAAATAGCAGAAGACACAAAGAAATGGAAAGACATTCCCTGCTCATGGACTGGAAGAATTAACATTATCAAAATGGGCATCCTATTGAAAGCAATTTACAGATTCAGTGTAATTCTGACAAAAATCGCAATGGCATTCCTCAAAGAAATAGAAAAAAATATTGCTGAAATTCCTAGGAAATCACAAAAATCCTTGAATAGCCAAAGCTCTCCTGACTAAAAAGGAGAATAGAGGTATCGCACTCCTAGACTTCAGGTTTGAAGCTATAGTAATTAAGACAGTATCGTACTGGAACAAAAACAGACTCACAGACCAATGGAATTGAACTGGAAACTCATATATAAAGCCACACATCTATGGACAATTAATCTGTGACAAAGGAGCAAAAAATATGCAATTGAACAAGCATATCTGTTCAAAAAATGGTGCTGGGAAAACTGGACTGCTACATGCAAAAGAATGAAGCTTGACTACCTCACACCATGTACAAAAAACAACTCAAAATGGATTTTAAAAAACCTTGAAAATAAGACCTGAAACTGTTACAGGGCAACCCTGATATACAATGGGGTGCACTTTAAAAGGACTTATAATAAAAACAATTGCAGGCACTCACAAAAAGGTTAATAAAAGGTTTATTTACAAAAAGGAAGGGCAATAAAAAAAATCAAAAACTCAGGGACAAAAGAGAAAAAGAGACAGAGAGATAAATCTCCAAATACGTCCTACCAGATCCAAAGAACTGGAAACCACCAATGGCACGCTGTAGCCCGGCGAGAAACCAAGAGACCCCCAAGGTCCAAAACTCTGGTTATATAGCCAACCTGTCTGCTTAACTCCACCCCTCAGTTCCCGGTAATCCTCTCTTCAGGATGATGATGGAATTAAGGGACTAGTAGCCCTTAGTGTCTTGGATCTCTTTGGTCTGAGGTGGAGTCCATAAACCTTCCTGTGGAGTTTGATGCAGATGTCCTTTCTCCCCCCAACAAAACCACAAAAATATACAGAAGAAAACATAGGCAAAATACTACATGACATTCACCGTTGAAACATCTTTGAGGACTCATCTCCAGAAGCAAAGAAAATGAAGGAAAAGATAAACATCTGTGGGATACTTGGCCCTCCTTGTTCTTAGGGCTATTGTCTTGATGCCCAGAGTTCTTGCTGGTCAGCTAAACATACAAGGCATGAACTTTCTCACAAAGAACAAAAGTCCCGACAGGAGGAACACATTGGGAAACCAGTATCTGCTGAAAACAGCAGGCAGATATTATGGCAAGATTAGCAAGATCAGCTAAAATCCTTACTTGTAAAGATTACCAGAAAGTTAGGCAACAATACAGAAGAGAGATAATATTCAAAGCCCAGCCCTCCTCCCCCTCCTCACCCCCCACACCTGGTCACTCCACCCTCTTACATTCCTCATAATGCATCCACATGCATATGCATTCTCTATGTGCTTGCCCACCTTCTTTGAACCTGATTCTAAATAAATATGAGACTACAACGTTCTTGGTGTAGTCCCGCTAGGCTTCTCATTGTTCCAACCGATTTGGATTTCAAGTAATGTCTCTCTCTCTCTCTCTTTCCTCTTCTCACTCCCCTCCCCTCCCCTCCCCCCCCTTCTCCTCTCCTCTCCTCTCCTCTCCTCTCCTTTCTCTCTCATCCCACACCACTCCCAATGCTGCCACTGTAAGGCAGCAAACAGTTGGGACTACATCAAAATAAAAAAGTTTCTGTACAGAAAGAAACAGTAACCAAAATGAAGAGACAACCCATAAATTGGGAGAAAATATTTGCCCTCCACAAAATGACAAGGGACTGATAGCAAATATCTACAAAGAGCTTATACAACTCAACAAAAATAAACAAAACAAACATGAACAAACAAACAAAAATGAACAACCTGGTCAAAAAATGGGCAGAACTAAAAAGACACCTCTCCAAAGAGGAAATGGAAATGGCCAACAAGTATATGAAATAATGCTCAAAATCACTTATAACCAGGGAAATGAAAATCAAAATCACAATGAGAGATCATGTCACACTAGTGAGAATGGCCCATATTTAAAAAACTGGTAACAACAAATGCTGGTTAGGATGCAGAAAAGGAACTCTCCTACACTGCTGGTGGGCCTGCAAACTGGCCCAACCGCTATGGAAAGTCATGCAAAGGACCTTCAAATTACTGAAAATGGATCTACCGTGTGACCCAGGAATTCCATTCCTAGGTATCTACCCAATAGACACAAAAACATTAATTCAAAAGGAAACCTGCATTCTTACGTTCATTGCAGCACTATTTACAATAGTTAACAAATGGAAACAATTTAAATTCCCAAAAACAGATAACTAGATCAAGATGTGGTATATATACACAATGGAATACTATTCAGCAATCAAAAAAGATAAACTCATGCCATTTGCAGCAACATGGACGGAGCTGGAAAAGTTTATGCTCAGTAAAATAAATCAGAAGGAAAAAGAAAAATATCACATAGTTTCACTTATATGAGGAACCAAACAACGGGTCAATAAAAGACAAAATAAAAAGACAAAAATAGCAGGCAAACCATAGATATGAAGCCTACATCAGGGGATGGGAAGGAAAAGGGGTCAAAACAGGGGAGGAAGAGCACAAGATGATGATGGTGATGTGATGGTGGGAGATTTATGGAGAATATACCTGTACAAAAACGAACAATAATATAAGAAAATATATAAGTTCAATTTTTTATTTCTTCTTTATTTAGCCCTCCTAGACTTTCTGTCCTCATCTCTGGAGTACATTTTGGTTAGCACCTCTTAGAATTTACTGTCGTTATCTCAGAAACCTCTTTAATGCCCCCACCATGGACACCAGGAGTCACACTGGGCATCAGGAGATCCAGGACCTGGTCCTGCCCCCAATGCGTGGGTGGGGACTGCGGCCTGTTCAGATGTTAGTGTCGCCTGAGACCTGGTCAGTGACTAAACCCTGTCCCACAGGACACAGGGTCACCAGGAAGGCCCGATTCTGTGTCTCCCAGGAAACCATGGAGCCTGGGCCTCCCCTCCTCCGTCACAGCCATGGTTTACCCTCAGTAAAGGGCACCTGTGTCCCCCCAGTTATCTCTGCCAGAAACCCCAGGGTTATCATCTCAGTCCACTCCCCATCTACTTCCACTGCACCAAAAAGGTCGCGATATTTCTCAATTCGTATCCCTGACCCGCACCTATTCCAAGCCAGCCTGAGTCCCATGTGGCCCAAGCACTGACCTCCTCTAGGGTCTCTCTGCCTCCTTCAGCTCGTTTCCTCCCAAGGTCACGACCCTCTGCAGTCAGCTCCTGTCAACTCCCTGCCTCATCACTAAAGGGATCCCTCTGCTTAAAAAGAGGGGTGCCCAGGCCTCCCCCTCCCTCACCGACCCCCTCCCATTGCTCTCCTAGGGTTCCCTCCTGGCTCAGGTGACTTATCCAGTTCACAGAGCTCCCCCAGCCTCAGGCCTCCTCACAGTCACTGATGCTCCTGCTGCCTCTGCTCCCCAAACCCTCACCTTTCAGGCCTCACATGAAGTGACCTGCACAGAGGGGCCTCTGACCTCACTTGTGTACTCCACACCTGCTTGTTGGGGTGGGGTGAGGGGACTGTTCTCTCCCACAGCCCTGACGTGTATCATCTGGGGAATGATGTGGAGTCCCCAGGAGGAGCCCCTTTGTAACAGGCCATCACCCCAAGGACAGGGATGCTCCAGGTTTCCTGCTCCACCCAAGGAAAGGTGGAGCTTAAAAGGGTTAGGAGAAGCTGGAGAGGACACTGGAGAAGGAAGAAAGATGGAGAAAGCCAGAAGAAGACCGGGAAGAGGCACATGGAGCAGAGACATGTGAAGAGGCTGTGCTTTGCTTCTTGGCCTTGGACTTGTACGACATGGAAGAAGACACTTGAAACAGAGTGTGTGAGAGACCGTGGGGAGAATGATAATGTCAGCCTCTGTATTGACTTGCACTTTGAACTTGTACTTTTGTTTCCAGACTTGCCTGGCCCCTTCTGCCCCTTTTCTATGGGGTCCCACCTGCAGGTGCCTTAAACTTATGACAGGCTTCCTGGCCTCTGTGCCCCTGCATTGGGCCAACCCTGGGCATTTATCATGAGAGGATGGGTAACTTTGGTGTTTCATGTGCAAACTATTTTATCTAGTCTTTCCCATCTCTTTATTGCACACTAAGTATTAAAGTTATTTTCTGTTGAAGGTCTTAGGATGGCAGAGCCTGTCGGGAGCAGCGACATTGCATAACAGACAATATGGCGCCCATGGCTTTGAGGAAGTGCCGATGATTGGTTGAGCAAATTGAGTAAGAGGCTCGTGGACACTGCATGATCTATGTATGCTCTGTATTCCACCTAAGGGTAATCACGCGGGTGCCACATGTACAGCATGCTGATTGGTGAACACGGAATATATATATAGGAAGGAACCTCCGTGCTCGAGAGAGAGAGAGAGATTAGGCAGATTGCTCGCAGCAATAAAGAAGCTAAGCTTGCCTCTCTGTGTCTCCTGGTCGTTCTTGCGGGTCGAGAGCGACAAGAGCCCATTTAGAGAGGGCAGGTTTGGGGGTCTCTGGGCACCCCTCACCCTGCCCTATAGCACTGAGTCCTACTTGCAAGTCCAGCACAGAGGGGTCCTCCCCAGGCTCAGCGGGGCTCATCTGCAGAGTAGGCGCTGCCGCTGCTGCCCCTCGGCCCCTCGGCCTCACCGGGCATCTGCCCAGCAATGAGAGCCAGCACCGCAGTGGGGTCTTGTTTACCCTGCTGCTCCGCACAAGTCTGTTGACCTTAAATGTAGCAAGAATGTTTTCTGCACCCTTCCTCTGCCCAAACAAGTTTGCTGTTGTTAATGAACCTTCATTTTTTTTAAAGATTTATTTATTCATGAATACAAGTAGGTTACAGGCCAGAGGCATGGGGCGGGGAGAGGGCTCACCAGAGACAGAGTGGGGAGCAGGACAGGCAGATCGACAGAAACACGCTGCTGAGGGGAGCAGTGGGCAAGCAGGAGAGGTCTGCCCTGCCAAGTAGGAATCTCCCCGGCTGGGCGTCAAACTCGCGTTGTGGCCGGGCATCGAACTCGCATCGTGGCCGCCGCTGCCGCCGACAGCTCCAAAGCGCAGTGCCTCACCACTGCGCCACCAGGGAGGCCCTGCTAATGGACCTTTAAAGTAACAAGTGTGTTTCCTGCAGCTGGCCTCTTTCCCCATAAGTGAGTGGTGCCAATCAGACTTATGGGAGGGACACCCTAAAAGATAATATAAACCAGAGTCTGAGGGAGGTGGGGGAGCAAGCCCCAGAGAAAAAGCGAGCTCCTGAGAAGCAGGAGAGAAGCAGAAGAGAGAGCAGAGAGCCTGGGAGAGAAGCAGAGAGGAGAGAAGGAGGCAGAAGAGAGGAGAGACCAGCCCCAGAGAGGAGGAGACTCCCAGAGGGAAGGAAGGCCCCAGAAGGTGAAGACAACAACGACAACACCTGCTTCATGAAGAAGACAGAGGACAGTTCGAGACTCCAAAGAAAGAAGAGGAAGACTCTATTCCTGGCCTTCAGGGAGGAAAAGAAGCATCCAGCAGCTTCTCTCCAAGGAGGGGAAAGAACCCAAAGGACTGTCAGAGACTGGGCCTTGGTCCTGTCTCTGGCGTTGCCTGCAAGGAGCTCCAAAGGCCCTGGGCCTGGTGTCTCAGAGACCTGTTTGTTGGTGTCCATCACTACTGGCCAGTGCAGTCCAGCACTCCTGGTGACCGGTGGCAACTCTGGGTGAGCTAGCCTGCCCCTTGTGGATGCAGTAAGCTCTTTGTTTCCCCCGTTTGTAAAATAAACCCCATGTTTGTTGTTGTTTCTGTAACCTGAAGTCTCTTGCAATTGTATGTGCAGGTGATAACCCACAGATAGCGCCCTGCCCTCTCCTCAGGCGCTGTCCTTTGTTGTTTGTGACCTTTTGGTCTTTTTTGGGCTTCTTGATGGCGCTTGCCTCAGAGCCTGGGCAGTTGCTCCCTGCCTGCCCCGCTTTCAGTTGGCGACCACGAAGGGACAGGACACCCCTGTGTCTATCCCCCACCCGGTTTCAGTTCCCTGCAGGCCAAGAATGGAGTCTTCCTCTTCTTTCTTTGGAGTCTGGATGCATCTTCTTTCTTCTGCAGAAAGCTGGTGCCATCGTCGTCATTGTCGTCTTCTGGGGTCTTCCTTCCCTACAGGGGTCTCCTCTCTGGGGCTGGTCTCTCTTCTCTTCTGTTTCCTTCTCTCCTTTCTGCTTCTCTCCCAAGCTCTCTGCTCTCTCTCTCTTCTGCTTCTCTCTGCTTCTCAGGAGCTCGCTTTTTCTCTGGGGCTTGCTTCTATTGCCTCCCTCTGACCCTGACTTATATTATCTTTTAGGGTTTCCCTCCCATAAGTCTGATTGGCACCACTGACTTGTGGGAAAAGAGGCCGGCTGCAAGAAACACACTTGTTACTTTATTTTATTTTTTTTTTTTATACATACAGGCTGGGGTACAGGCCAGAGGTGTGGGGCGGCGAGAGGGTTCACCAGAGACAGAGTGGGGAGCAGAACAGGCAGATCAGAAATACACTGCTGAGGGGAGCAGCGGGCGAGGCAGGAGAGGTCTGCCACGCCATGTGGGAATCTCCCCGGCCGGGCATTGAACTCGCGTCGCCGCTGCCGACAGCTCCACAGCGCAGCGCTTAACCGCTGCACCACCGGGGAGGCCCTCACACTTGTTACTTTAAAGGCCCATTGACAACAAATTTATTTGGGCAGAGGAAGGGTGCAGGAAATATACTTGCTGCGTTAAAGGTCAACACAGACTTGTGTGGGGCAGCAGGGTAAAAGACCCCCTGCTCCTGCCGGCTCCCACTGCTGAGGCAGCTGCCTGGTAACAAGTCCACTAAGAACACAAGATGCCACCTCTGATCTGAGTATCAGCCCCTGAAAGACACATTTGCTATCGCTATGGCCGCCACTGCTGCTCCTGCTATAGTCATCCTACCTCACTCTATTCATGCACACCAAGCAAGTCAATATTTTCAAAATGTTACTTCTGAATTCCTGACTCAAACTTTCATTGATCAGGAAATCTTATAAAGACTAGATGCCCTCGAGGCCGCAGTGTCCTGGCCTGTCCTCAGCAAGCCCTCTGGACACGCACCAGACATAATTGTGATGCAATGCTCTTTGTGCGTTACTCCTGTTCCTTTTAACATACTTTCTCTTGGGAAGACGTCCAAAGCATCTACACGGTGCTTTCCATGATCATCTGGGATGAAAAACCAACTTCAGCAGCAAATGGCTCAACTTCTACAAAAGGCTGTCGGCGGCCAGCTCCGACCGATGTTTCTCAGGTCCTGGGGAGGGTGTGGAAGGCATCAGCGTATTGCGAGGAGAAGAGAGTGAGAGACAGAACACACACGCAGGGAGTGAGTGATCAGGCTGCTCTAGTTTATTGCCCCAATAGCGGGGTTTTTTAAAACATAAAGCTGGTTAGCAACCATAGTTTCTAAAGATGATGATTGACTACAAAAATAAGGTGAAAAATGACAGGATACATATTTTTGTTAAGCACATGATCAATTACATTTTGATTACAATCAGGAGGTTTATTGGAAAATATTTATTGCTTAAGGTAAATTTTTTAAAGTATGAGGTATAAACATAATGATTAACCTTTGCCCTGAGCCTGGAGCCTAAAAGGGGATAGTGTAATGTCTTTTTTGCCTGGAAACCAGAATTTGATCAAAGGAACCATCTTATACCAACTCCCTGAAGTGATTAATCACAGAAGCCATCTTGAGCTGACTCCTCCAAGCAGGCAGGGGAATGTAAGGGGAGGGGGAGTAAATGTTTTTGTACAGGTCACTAACCCGTGATCAGACAAGAATGTACTTATCAAGGGAGCAGCTCGGCACCTGGACCCAATCATGAGGCCTTGGGCAATGAAGAGGTTATATATGCAGGCATTCCTTAAGAAAGTTATAGTTCTAACTTAGAAAATATTTGTGAGTCAAAGTAGTTACGGGCAGAGATGTCGCCTCTTGGCTTCCTAATAAGGAACTCTTCCTTGAAGGTCCTAGCTCCGTGTTGCGCCCTCAGACAACTTGGGCAAGCCACGGCGTGGCAAAAGGCAAAAATTGTCACCTTAAACCATTTAAATGACCTAGCCTACTGACTTATCCGGCAAATTGGTTTTCAGGTCTCAATATCAGAATATGGGTTACGACCAGCTTGGATATATTATTTCTTTAGTGTTTTCTTTCAGTGCTAAAGGCCTCTGTCACTCACTCCAGTGGACCCTGCAAGCCGAGGCCAGGCTGACCCTTCTACAGCGATCACAGTATCAGCCCCTGTTGTGCCTCGACTGACTCCCCTCCTGATTCTGACCTGCCATAAAACAAAAAGGGGGGAGATGTGGGAGCTTGGATTATTCTGTATCTAAACTATTCTGTGTCTTTGCCTTGAATATTCTGTGCCTTTCACCCAGGGTATAAACAGGGAAAGTTTGCGATAAGGAACCTCTCAGGGCCAAAATCCTGGCATGAAAATCTCTACATGCTGCAAACAGCAACAGAAGCTGTGCTCAGAGTAGCAGAGACACTGAGGGTCCCTTGACTCTCTTCCTGATCTCCCAGCCTTGCCTGGGGCCAGCTGGTTACAGGTCCCCCACACACATGCCTTCCTGGTTTGCCTGTTTGCTCCTTTGATCTTTTTTTTTTTCCTGTTTGATTCTAAATAAAAACGAGGCCGCCCGTGGAGCTGGGCTGCAGCTCCCTGGTGCGGTCAGTCTGGCTTCTCAGTGCCCTGCATGTGGGCTCTGAGTGATCCTTTTTCATCCCATCACCCCACATGGTAACAAGACACGCATGTCCACCACCCTACCCAGTCTGCCTTCCATCCCCCCAAACAGTGACCACATCTCACTGAGCTGGAAACACCCAGGGCAGCACCTGTGTCTCCCCCCAGGCCCACCCAGGGCTCTGGGTCACCAGACAGTGACTCTGGCCTGGGGCAACCACCACTCTGGACCCTGGGTTTCCTCAGAAATCTGGGGTTAACATAGACCTGAGGCACTCAGGAGAGGAGGGGGAGGGGAGAGAAGCGGGGGAGAAAACGGGGTTGGGGGTGGGGGGGAAGGTGAGACTGTGGTGGAGGGCCATGAGCGTTTGATGTTGGGAGAGTTATGGTGACCACACCAGATGGGAGAAATCCTATACTGTGAAAAAAGAAACAAGGATATAAAATAATGACACTGATTATTATTAAAGACAAAAAAAAAACCCCAGAAATCAGATGTCAGGAGGCAAGGCAAAAAATATAATGGAATTTCTGTTAAAAAATTATATAATCTCATTCCTTTAAAGGTGTTACTTTTATAATCTGTGTAATGTTTACACATACGTGTTGGCTGAGCTGCATATTCAGAAATATCACTGACAGGAGTGAGTGAGCAAAAATTTAAGATCCCTGCTCAAAACACCCACCCCTGAGGGTCTCTGGAGCAGCAGGGCTCTGAGGGGGAAGCAGGCCCATCCTGCAGCACCTGTCTAGGGGCACCAGGAAGGGGAGCTGCTTGGTGGGGGAGGAGCCCACAGGCCAATAGGAAGACCACCAGGCTTGTCTCCCAGGTTCCATGAGGCTCTGCTGCCCCCTTGTGGCCAGTGCAGGGTGGACACTGAGGGAGGGAGAGGAGGATGCACAGGAGGAATCTCGGAAATGGGGCCAGGAGGGCAGGAACCAGAGACGAAAGACCCATCCTTGCAGGATCCAGATAGGTGAAGTGAAAGAACAGGCAAACACAGGTCTGTGGTGGCAGAAAGCAGGTGAAGAGTTCCCTGGCAGGTTGTGAGCACAGGAAGGGACACCAGGTTGAGTCCTGGGTGGTGAGACTTAATGACAAGCTTACGAACTTACTGAAGACTTAGCTCTTCTTTGTGCTGTAGGGCAGGTGAAATTGCTCAGGCTTTTACGCAGCTGGGCTCTGTGGCTTCCACTGCAGCCTTGAATGAGAAGGTGCTTGGGAGCGTGGGCTCAGGGAACGCGTGCCTGGTGGTGGAGCCCTGGAATATGGTGTGGGCGCGTGTAAGTGGGCGCACCTGAACCAAGAGACTGAGGCTGTAAGGGCAGCATTCATGGAACACAACACACACACACACACACACACACACACACACACACACCTGCATCTTGAAACCTAAAGTTTTTCTCCTTCACCCATCCCTCCCTTCTCACCCCCAGGGAGCCCCTGTAACAGAGACTGCCCACCTAATGAAGGGTGTTGCTGACCAGCCAGAGGAGACTTAGTCTTGGGGAGAGACTAGGACTACACAGGGGGAGCAGAGAGGAGGGTGACACATGAAGGAGGGCGGGCCTGCTTCAGTTTTGGACTTGCCTCTGGGACTTGGGGACTTGAAGGAGAAATATGTAGACACATTGATGAGAGACCAATGGGGAGAGTGACAATTGCAGCCGAGATCTTGACTTATATTTTCATTTTGCTATTTTCCTTCCAGACTTATTTGGTTCCTTCTTCCCCATTTCTATGGGTCCCCACAGGAAGGTGCCTTACACTTGTGGCAGACTTTTGGGACTCGGTGACCCTGCTTTGAGCCAATTTTATTTGCCCACAAAGGGATGGGTAACTTTGGGTGATTGGTTGGGGAATTATTATCCATCCTCTCACTATGCACACTATTCTATTGAAGTTCTTTCACGCTAAGAATACGCTCTCTCTCTTTTTTTAAAAATTTATTTATATATACATACAAGAGCTGGGGTGTAGGCCAGAAGTGTGGGGTGGTGAGAGGATTTACCAGAGACAGAGTGGGGAGCAGAACAAGAGGACCTACTGAAATACACTGCTGAGGGAGCAGCGGGAGAGGCAGGAGAGGTCTGCTGTGCCATGTGGGAAGCTCCCTGGCTGGGGATCCAACTCATGTTGTAGTATCTGCTGATAGCTTCATAGTGCTGAGACTTAACCCTTTGCCCACCAGGGAGGCCCAGAATATGCTATCTCTTTATGCAGCACATGGCAGAACACATTTGGAGCGTGCAAGTTTGGGGGTCTCAGGATACCCCTCAGACTGCACATGAACACCCCTACTGAAAGGTTATGGGACTCAATCCCCACACTAAAGAGGACCTTTATTCACAGCCTGCTGCATGCATCTGGGGAAAACAAAAGACTCCCTTGTCCTGAGACTGAGGGGGGAATTGAGGGGGTCAGGGGAGACAGCCTTGCAATTTGTAACATCCAGGGTACTTGGTGAAGTTGAAAAAATCACAGAGCAAATGGACCAGAACCTGAGACACACCCAGGGGAGCAGGAGAGGGGGAGCAGAGGCTGAGGTGCTGAGCAGCACAGCTCCAGCCCTGACTCCCCAGGGAACCCCACATTCCCTGGAACAAGCTGCATCTGCTGCTCAGCTCCTGCCCTGAGAGCCTCTCCCTGCTGAAGAGACCCTGACACAGGCAGGAGCCTGGGACTGTGGTGGGAGGGGGGCTCAAGGCTCAACCCCAGTGGGGGAGGGGAGCACACAGCTGAAGCCTCCTCCAGTGTCTGCTGAGAGAGTCCAGTCTCCAGTGAGGAGAGTGTCCACCATGGAGACCCAGTCCTTGTCTAGCCCTGAGAGGCAGAGGGAGGAGAAGGGAAGATGGGGGGTCAGGGGGAAGCAGATTCCACTGAACTGCTCCCCTGCAGCCTTATGGGGAGGGGCTGGGTCTGTGAGGGAGGGGAGCTGAGGGGGCCCCAGGGGGTGCTGAGGAAGAGGAGCCTTCACCCTCTGCTGAGACAGGACGGGACAGAAAGGGGGAGCTTCTCAGGGAGTGGCCTGCAGGAGACCCCCCACCCTCTCCCTGCTCCCAGGAGCCTCCTGCTCCAAACCCAATAAGCAGCTGCATCAAGACCCCCTGGTGTGTTGAGTCCTTAGGGAGGGTCCCCCAGATTATACAGCAGCCATGACACAGGGGGAGAGGGACAGACAGATGGACCAACAGAAACAATCATGGGGGTGGGGGGGACGGGAAGGGTGGTTCCATCCCCAGAGCAGCCCCTGTGTCTCCACACACAAAGCCCCCAGGAGGGTCACCCTGTGGGGACACAGAGCCCCTGCCCCTGTCCCATCCCCTGGAGCTGCGGAGCCTCCTGGAAACAAGGGTGGTCCTGGCTGGGAAGGTGGGGGCTCCCACACACACACAAAAAATAGCTCTGAGGTGTGGCTACTGTATAGATTCACCCTTCAGACACTCCCCCAGGACACCTGTTCCACCTCTGTCCCCACCACCATGAGACCACACAGGAATGGTCTCCATTGTTCTTCTAATTCACAATCAAGGGGTAGAGGGTTTGTTTAGTCCACTATATTGAGCTGTGATTGGCACAGAGAGGGCTGCATGCATTCAACATACACAGCATGATGTGTTTGAAGACATGTAGCCTCTCTTCAGGCGGCTCCTCAGGTCTGCAGAGGGAGGGCATGTAGGTATAAGATAACTGATATTTCAGTGTTTCTTCTTTTGATCTATAATGGGATTTTTAATGTATTTTCTTTAAAATTATCTAGAATAAAAGTTTTCTATTATAATTAAAATATTTTTAATAAAAATACCTTTATAGGGGACCTCCCTGGTGGTTTAGGGGTTAAGTCTCAGCACTATCGCTGCCATGGCCTGAGTGTGATCCCCCACCAGGGAGCTGACCCACATGGCACAGCAGACCTCTCCTGTCTGTCTCACTCCCCTCAGCAGTGTACCTCAGTAGATCTACCTATTCTGCTCCCCACTCTGTCTCTAGTGAATTCTCTCATTCCCCAAACCTCTGACCTATACCACAATTCTTCTATGCAAAAATATAAATAAACTCTAAAAAAATGAAAAGTATATTTATAAATTAAGAAATGTGTAATTTTCAGGAAGTCATTAACATGACTTTCAGTTAAAAACATCAATAAATTATTTGATTTAGTAATAGTAATGAACTAGTAAATAGTAACCTGCTAAAGAAGACTTTGAAGAACATGTTCTTCACTGTCCAGCAGGAAATGCAGTTCCAAAGAAATACGCTGAAAAAATTTTTAATCAAAAAAAGAGAAAATAATAAACTGAGAAAAATTTTAAAAGCAGTTAATGTTTCGGGGGTAATATACTTCAATTTTTTAATTATCTTTTCTACTGAACACACAGCATGCAATTTCACAGAAAACACATTCTTTATTAATGATAAAACCCCAAGTCAAATATTATACATTCCCTGTATAATTATGTGAATTGTATCTAGTAACATAATCTCTGCTATGCCAAAGGTGAGACTGAAAAATCATGACACCCAAGTCTCTACCCATCTGTCGGTTTTTAATACTTTTTCTTAACAAGAGAAGGAATATTTGATTGATAATAGTGATGCAGTTAACAAGTTTGTCTTCCCCCATCTCTTGCAATATGCTTCCTTGTTTGACAGGTTGTCTTCTTGCATTTCAAGGAAAAGGGAGTTAAACAGCAGTTGTTGAGAAAAGCAAGTTGGCTCTCACCAGCCTCCATGCTGGACCACTTCCCCCTCCCCTTTGCAGACCCTCGCCCAGCTCCCCCATTTTTCCCCTTTGTATAAATAACCCTGCAGCCTCCAGAGAGCAGCACTGTGGGCTTTCAGACACGAGTCTGCTGCCTACTCATTTGTCAACAAATTAAACCACTTTCCTTTTCTTCAAACTCTGTTTCCTTTTATTGGCTGAGGGAAACTGAGGCCAATGTTCCGTATCAATAGTTGAGGAAGCACCAACATTTGATTTTAAAAAAAAGAGAGAAACATCCCATTGTAGGCTCCAGAAGAAAAGCAGCACGACCAGGAGAGAGTGCGTGTCCTCGGCTGTGACTGAGTGTCCCCTCCTGGCTCATCCTGACACTGTGCAGGTGGCAAAGGGGACACGCTCCTGGGTCCAGCTCCAGGGTCACACAGGGGGCTTGTGGGGGATGGGGACCAGGCATGATACATGGGTGATGGGAGAGTCCACACCTCTGACTACTCAGCTTCCACACACACCACTTACACACATTTGAACATCCACACAACACACTTTGTGTTTCTAGCTATCAAGAGAAAGTTTCCTTTACCAGTGAACATGTACTCCCTTTCCCCCAAATTAGAAGGCACACAGTCACAATTTTTGCAGCTAACATGGCTATATTGTTTATTTCTCAAATTCAATCATGGTCCCCTTGTTTATTCTGTTACCAAAAAAATACATTAGAAGCATGCACTCCAACTACTGGTATAAACGCATAAAGATAAGGAGAGGAAGGATACCCCCCCAAAACAGAAAATAATGCACATGACAGGTAGAGGAAATGTAAAAACTATCACAATCCTTTTTGGTCCTGAGTTGCACACATGACTGACGTCTGACTCTCCCACACCCCCTCTCCATCTTCTCCTCCCACCAAAACCATGTCAGTGTCCCCACCATCTCCCCTGCAGGTCTGGGGCTCAGGATCCACTTCCTCTGTCAGCTGTGGTTCTCGGGGCCCTTTGACACAGGACGTGGAAGGACCAGTCAGCACAAGGGTCCCTGGGGCTCAGGTCCCAGCTCCCAAAGTCACCCCAAGGCTGAAAGTCTCTTCTTCATTTTCATCTTAATTCGGGGAGCTGATATCTCCTTCCAACAGTCATTGACACAAAAAGAGAACCCAAATGCTTTTCCTGAATTCTATACATTAACACACCACAAATTTTTTAAAAAATAATAAAAATTTTATGAGGCTTGAAAACATGTGCACTCCTTCCATTCCAGAGTAGGAAGCATGCCAGGGAGAATATCAGGCTCCACTTAAAGTTCATCACCCACCATTTCCCTGAAATTGTGGATGGCCAACTATTCTGCTCAGATAGTCCAGACCCCTCAAAATGGATCTATGGACCCTCTTTCACACTTTGGGTTCCTCTACTTAAACTCCAATTGGATAAGGTAAACTCCAATTAAGCAATAATTCAGAGCTCATCCCCTTTCTTGCCCAAACAGCATGAAAACCCCATGAAAAATTCTGGGTTTTACCAATGAAAAATTATTTCCATGGAAAAGTTCATCCTACCCCAAACTAGTTGAGAGTAAGTCAATTTTACCCTCTGCGGCCTCAGCACAAGGACTGACCTGACTGTCCTCACAGCCACGGCCCAGGAATCTGCACCCAGAGCAGGAGGACGAGACTCCAGCATCCGGGACTCACTCAGAGCTTTGTCCACAGGGAACTTGCAACTCCAAGAGGAGCCCAGGGCAGGGCTGGGCAGGGAGGGGACTTATGGGGACACGGTCTTAGGGTTGCAAGGGAGGAGGGGTGCTTCAGGTCCTGGGGGAACCCCATCCACACCAGAGCCTGAGGGGTTTCCCTTCCCTGGGGGACCCACAGGCTCCCCCAGAGAAGGAGGATTGTCCATGGGCACAGAGGGCTTCTGGGGCACAGCCTCCAGGGGGCAGATGGTCAGGGACACGTCTCCAGAGAAACGACTGAAATATGGAAAGAGGGTCCCAGAGAAGGACTCAGGAGGGAAGGAGAAAATGTGGGAGCCATCAGTCATGTTATAGAAGGAGACATCCCCGTGATCATAGTCCAGGAAAACCCCCACCCTGTGGGGAACCTGCGTAAGGGGTAGCCGAGTAGGAGGATCAGTCCAGGCAAAAATATTATTATCTGCCCCCACAGCCCAGAACCCATTTTGGGGCAAAACTTCCCATAAGTCTTCCCTGTCTGCATCTTTCCTGCAGACCCCCAGACCCCACCAGCTCCTGTCTCCATCCCTGACCTCTACTTCCCAGTAACAGCGCCCTGAGGTGATGCCCTCACGTCCCAACACGCTGACTGCACCATTATAGGCCAGACTCTTATAGTCATATAGACAGACATACGGAGGACGGGCAGAACGTAGATTCAGAGTGACAGACCCTGAAAAAAAAGGGACCCATTATGCCAGACCCACCCCCACCCCATAACAAGGGCACACACCACCTCACCCCAGATAATAGGCTATATGGGGGGATGGATGTTTCCTGAAATGAGAACATGTGGCTCCAGCCCACAGTCCCCCAAGCAAGAGAAGGAGCCACAAGACTTATTGGGGGTCAGCTCTGTCACAGGACCCCTGAGGACACACCTGGACCCCAAGGACTAAGAAGCCCCTTCAGCACCCAGGACCAGTCACCCCCCAGCCCAGCTGTGTGATGTCACAGCTGCACCCACCCCACCCCCACAGAGGGGGCACACTCTGTGCCCGCACAGAAAACAGAAGGAAAGGCCAGAAGCCGAGCAGCCCCAGAGAGAACCCAGAGTCACTCACAGGCCCGGAACTGCTCCTTCCGCCAATCTGCAAGAGACACACAGTTCACGTGAGGGACGCGAGACACTGACACAGCAGGGCCCGCGCCTGGTTGTCTACAAGAGAGGGATATGGGGTTGACAGGGGAAAATGTCTGGAAATATTTAGTTGATGCCATTATCTTTTTGATTGACACACACAGCTGATATGCTGCAACTTTCCATTCAAGTTCAGCTATAAAACTTAATACCCAGGGATTGAAATGCTGGACATCAACTGAACAGAAAGGTCTTTACCCGGATATGACCACTGAATTGTGCTTTTCAATTCACCAACCACAAACCAGCCTGGAAACTAGTATTCTTGAAAAAATAGTATGGCGAGCAATATTTTAAGGACTGCACATACTTGTAAGGAATTGACTGAACGTGTGGTTATCTTTAAGCCACAGGTAAAGAGCTGCAACTCTCAGAAACTGCAGGCCGCTTTTAATCAATGGATATTTCTGCTATATTCCTCCAAGTAAAATTTTTCTGAGAGTCCGAAAATAAATAAATAAATAAATAAATTTAATTTTTCCCCCAAAGACTTAAGATAGCATACAAATATAATACTCTATACCATACCTCTTGCAATTGACAAAAAAAAAAAAAAGAAGGAGTAGAAGAAAACAAGAACAAGAATAGGGGCAGAAGGGACAAAAGGAGAAAACAGAAGTGGTATTTAATTTTTGAGATTACAGTATGTCAACTATTGTTTCATTGCACTTCATTGCACTTCATTGCACTAGACAGTTAATTGTTATGGCAAATGTTTAAGTGAGAAATTATTATCAATTTTGTAAATAATATGAGTACACATGTTACAGGGTGGGGAGAGGGGCACCCCAGAACCCCCTAACCTGCCCGTTTTAAAAAGGTTCCACCATCCACCACAGCAACATAAAACATATAAGACCTTTAGTGGAAAGAAACTTTAATACAATTAGAAAAGGTTTTAAATAAATATAGGTTTTAAATAAAACACCCAATGTTACCTATCCCCTCGTGGGTAAAAGTCCATTCAAATGGGATTGGCCCAAAGCAAGGCCCAACAGCCTGCTACAAGTCTAAAACCCTTTTGTCAGGGACCCATAGAAAAGGGTCAGAGACAGCCAGACAATTCTGGGAGGAAAAGAATAAAATCAAAATCCAGATCAACGTCGCCACTGTCGCCTCCCCACGGGTCTCTCACCCACATGTGTCAACCAGCGCAGCCAGTGCAGCTTCTTTACATGTCTCCTTGTGCCTCTTCTGGCCTCCATCCTGCTTCCTTCCTTTTTCCCTGTCTTCTCTTTCCCTCTCCAGTCTCTTATCTCTCCTCCTCAGTTCTACCCTCCCTTGGGTGGGGCAGGGAACCTGAACACTTCCCTTTCCTGAGGACCACCCTGTTACACCCACACATGTCCACCTGTAAACCTGTCAATATGAAATTGTGATTCTAGCTTATCAATGGTGTTTCTTTTTAGAAAGGGGGGGGGGACATGCCAAATAAAGCTTATGTTAAAATACATGAGACGGTGGGGGGGGGAGGGGAGGATAAGGGCACAAAATGGAAGAGAGGAGAATACAGGGGACCATGGAGATGGATCACGGGTGAATTGGTGGTGGGCTGCCCAAGGGGAATACAAAATGTAAAAGACATAAATAACAATAAAAAAAATATATCCAAAACAAACAAACAAAAAAGTTTCTCAAATAAAGCAATATTTCTACCCTTTAAAAAAAAAAGAAAAAAGAAAAAAAAATAACGAAGTTAAAAACCAAACAAACAATTAGAAAATAGACAAAAAAAAATCAACAAGCATTTCATCACAGACAATACATAGATGGGAAATAAGCACATGAAGAGATGTTCAGTTTAATTAGTCATTAGTGTAATGCAAATTAAAATCACAAGATCCCATGATACCTTCCAGAATTGCTGGAGTGAAAATTCGTGACACCTTCAAACATTGATGAGAATGCTGAGAAAATGGATGCATTACTAGGGGCATTGTAAAATGGTCCAGCCAGTCTAAAAGCAATTTGATCACTGCTTATAAAACTGAATGTGGCACTAACCATATGACACCACAATTTCATTCTTGGGCATTCGCCCCAGATAAATAAAAACTGTTCACATAAAAAAAAAAAAAAACATGAGAAATAAAATCAGCAGAGATCTGGAAAATGGTAACAGACTGTATGATCTTCACTGTGTGGATAATATCCCCAGGAGAACCAGGGAGACTCTCAGGAGGGTCCTCACACTCCTGTCCCCAGGCCTCTCCCCCACAGCCCGCCTCTCTGTGGCTCAGAGACTGTGTCCAGGACATAAACAAGACCCTGAGCAGGGAAAGGGCACATGACTCAGGCTCCGGAGGCTCAGATCTCCCTTCACCAGCTTCCCTGTCCTTCCCTGCAGGCCCCGTGCAGACCCTGCCTGGGGGCACTGGGAGAAGGGAGGGGGAGGAAATGATCATTGTCAGAGGTAACTAAATGAGATGGTTGCCTCAAAAATGTTGTTCAAAATGTAAACTCTTCTGAAATACTTCAATAAGGAGTCAAGGAGCCAATTATGTTTCATGACAGTCCTGGCACAGCCTCTGCTCTGCCCACATTCAAATAACGTGACTGTGACCTGTGGCCTCTCTGCAGTCCCTCTGCCCATGCAAACCTCTAGGGGGTGCTTCTCCCCCACACCCCTCTACTTACTTCCTGTTGCTCTCCTCCTCCATCTGGATTTCTCTTTTCTGAAATTCTCCCCACCCTTTCTCTTAGAAAGGATTGTAACCATTCTAGGTTCCTCTGTTTCCAGGCCTTATGCCTTAACTCTTAAAGAAATGAATAATGACAGGCAGATAGAGGATTCTCCTCCCATGGAAGGGGATGCTCTGAAAAATCATATATTACATTTTTATATTGTTACTCTGTCTCTCACACACACAGGATTTTGCATTCAAAATCAGGGGTCTCTACAGCTACCAAATACTCAGCAACCAAAAAGTCTTAGAGCACATATTCAGCATAGACATGGACCAGAGCATGAGAGAGAACAAGAGGAAAACGGAAAAACAAAACTAGACTCCAAGGAGGACATGAATTTTTATTACAGAAGGATCCATAACCAAGGACCCCTTAGCAAAACCTGCCTCATAAGCAGGCCGGCAGGATTTCTGGAACCTACTAGAGATCAGCAATTCCTGATCAAGACAGACTCACTTTGCTGCAGCCTCTCCTCACACTGACCCCCACTGTCCTCACCACAGGAAGGACCAGGTGACAAGGGGTCAGAGGGTGTCCTGACCCCACGTGACCTGCAGGGAGGACAGGGCAGGTGAAGGCAGGTCTGTGCCCCCAAGGGGGGCCCTGCAGTTCTAGATGGGGGCTCCAGAGTGAGAGGAGACCAGGGACACCAACCCCAACTGTTGGGGGTCCCCTGATAGAGAATGGAAAGAGGAGAGTTTGGGAAGGGAGTTTCCAGGCCCCTCAGAGCCACTCACCTGCGTACAGCTGGGCCTTCCTCCAGGCTGAAAGGGAACACACAGGGAAGACCTCAGCACAACCACCTGCTCATGGGACCCACGGGCCCTGGGCTCCCCCTATTCTGCAGGGGACACTCTCTGGGGGTGGAGGGAAGGCTGGAGAGGTCATGACCTCCTGCCCTGTGCAGAAAGCAGTGGGGGGTGAAAAATACCTGGCTCAGGTCAGGGTCCTGCTGGACAGACGGACCCAGCCCTGCCTGCTGCTGTGGGGCTTTGGGCGAGTCCCTGAGCGGCTCTGGGCCCTGCAGCCTCAGAGCTCCTGTTCACATGCTGCATAGTTTTGCTACAAAGACTAAAACCAGTAAATGGGAAGAAATTTTTTAATGTATATATCAGTCCATAATTATTATATTCAGTATTTCCTGGGAAATTATGGGATATGAAATAAAGACACAACATGGACATCACACCAGCTCCAGGGTGAAAGTGCCCTGTCTTTCTCAGATGAAATATTTCCAAACATAAACACTGTCCTGGAAGATGGAAACCTCCGCACCCACCTCCTAACCCGTCACTGCTGATCAGCACCTTCAGGAGCAGGGAGAGCAGACTCCTCTTGGGCGGTGTTTGGGGAGAGAGGGCAGGAGGAGGTCACACTCCTAAACTTCAAGAGCCCATTTACTTATAAAATCTCAGAGTAGCTTCCAGGGGCTGACCAAGAATGAGATACACTAAAGGCCAGACAGCCAGCACCATGGTGGGAGGGTCAGGGTTGGGATGAGACCAGATGCATGAGACCCTAATGGTCACACCCCACCAGGACTCCAAAACTAGAAGGGAAAGATCACCTAGATTAGAAGAAGGTCCTTACTCCCACCATCTCCCACTTCCACCCCAAGGAAGGGGCCTACATGTCTGTGCTTAGACCAACAAGGAAAAGGACCTCTGGGAATGGGAGGGACAGGGACCCAGGGCACCTGGAGCATCACTCACCAGCCAGGTAAGCGGCCTTCCTCTGGTCTGAAAGACAACAAAGGAACAGGGGAGCTAAGAAACAGAATGTCACTAATGAAGGGGACAGAGAGTTCAGGAGGGAGAGCAGAGCTTACCTAGAATCGCCCAGAGTTCAGCTGAAAGAGAGTGAAAAATATAATATAAACTGTCCCTAAGAACAAAATTTTTGCCTACAAAAGCCACAAAAAAATGAACCTCTCTGTCCTAGAAGTTCCACCTTCAGACCAATCTGAGCCCCCACTGTCCTCTCTGGGACTCAGCCACCTGCTCTGACCTCCCTGCAGAGTGGCCCTGGGCTCTGGCTCTGTGGTCAGCTTGTCCCTCTCAGCCCCCACTGCCACCCTCACCAGCCTGGACGAGTATTCACCCTTAACTGTGTCCTTCAGGGCCTCCTTCTTGGTCTGTCTGTCCTCCTCCTTAGCCTGACACAGACGCCTCTGTTCCTGGAGCTCCCGCATCCGTGTGGAATGTTCTCTCCGGGTGTAGCCGGCGGCCCCCAGGAGCAGGAGCAGCAGCAGGGGCAGGCTCACCAGGAGAGCCGGCTTCCAGGGGGAGGCCCGGGGGAAGAAGGGCTCTGCGGCCAGAGACCCCCAGAGACCCCATCAGGACACAGCCCAGGACAGCCCAGCCCAGCACACTGGGGGTGCCGGCCCCTCCCTCTGACCCCGCAGGGAGTGCAGGTGGGGACAGCGCTGACCTGGGATGACCATGGCCATGGCCTTCTCCTGGCCCAGGATGGGGTTGAAGATGGAGCAGGTCACGCCCCCCACAGAGCTGTCTCTCACCACCAGGGCGGCCTCCACGCTGAACAGCCCCTCAGGGTCCTGGGCCTGGGCCTCGGAGAACTCCAGGAACTCCTCCCCACGGGGGTCTCTCCACTGTACCTGGGGCTCCGGGAACCACCCCGAGGCCGTGCACACCACGCGCACCCCGTCCTCCTCTGGCCCCATGATGTGCACTTGGGGGGCAGAGCCCACACCTGCGGAGGGGAGATGAGAGCCAGTGGGCAGGGCCCACCTGTGCACACCTCCAGGGGAGGCTGTCAGGTGCATTCTGGGTGGCAGGGAGAGTCCACCTCTCGGGGGACAAGATGATGACCTGACTTGTTAATCTCCACCTTTCCACCTGTTATTTTTATGATTATATAAAAATGATCAAATGCTGAGAATTCTTTCCTTGTTAGAAGAGTACACCTTATAATCCATAAACAGCTGTATTTTCTCATTTCTCACCAACATCTAAACTACCACAGTGCAGCTTCTCCTTCTATTCCATTCTGTTCTGGTTGATTCAACAAAAGTCTCCCATTTGTCAACCGCAGTCTCCATGGTCCTCTCATATACTCTCCATTTAGCTCAGGACACTCCTGACTTCACCTGGAAACCACCTCAGTTTTGGATTGGTTACCTCATCGGAGGGTGGTTTGTTCCACTTGGCCCCCTGCTGAGCCCCTTTCCTGACTTTCTCCCCCCACCTGCTCCTTGAAGGCAGCACAGCCCCAGGGTCCAGTCCTTAAAGCCCCATCTTATCTCACACCCTCCCCCAGGGCGTCTTCTCCCTCAGCTTCTGTGTCTCCTCACACATCACTTCCAAATATCAACTCATCACCTTCCCTAAGCTTTGTTCCCTGTGTGGGGCAGGCGGGAGAGTGATCAGGTTTTTCCACCCTCCCCGTGGTGACAGGCCTCTGTAGGCCTATGCGTGTGCCTGATGGCGGGCGCCTGAAGAAGGGCGTGGCGTTCCGTAGCATAGAGTGGCATGGAGTGGCGCACGAGGCAGCGACGCGAGAGCACCACAGAGAAGAGCGCGGCAGCAGCGGTGAGAACACGCAGCAGAAGCGACAGCAGCAGGGAGCCCCGAGAAAGGGAAGATTTGCCTCGGGGCCACCTGGCCTGCCTTGTACATGGTTGTCTTGCTGCAAAAGATGATTAAAAACCTGCCAAAGCCACCCAGGGCTCCAGAACTCGTCCTTCCTGGTCTGCCCCATCATAGAGAACCTGCGCTCCTGTGCCATCCGGCTGGCACCGCACCCTGGCAGTTCTGTCCCGGTAGGTAACATCTGCCAGAATTCCTTGTGTGCTTCAAACTCAAATTCTACATCTGAACTCATGCTGCTGTCTTATCTGAGGTAAATTGTAATAAAAATATTCCTAATTCTTCATCCATTTTCACAGCTAACTCACTCTGCCACATACATTTTAGTTCCCTCACACTTTGACTGTTGGTGCAGTCACGTGACTTCATGTGTCTAATGAGAGATCAGCTCATGTGACCCAGAGGGTTTAAAGTGCTGGCCCCGTGGGCCTTCCCTCCCTCATCTCCATGGAAGGACATCGCTGTCCAGGTGCTGGAGGAGGAGCTCATGGGCAGGGCCTGTATCCAGCATTTCCCACTGCCAGGTCCCCCAGCCAGGAGCCAGTGACCATTCATGTAACAAGCCCAGCCAAGGTCCACGTGGTGACCTTTCATCTGACCAAGAGGTATAGGAGTAAGGCAAGTGGAGATCAGTCAAGTCCATCTCAGGTCACCATCGGCCCAGTGTAAATACAAGTCCATTACCGCAGGCCACTGAGATTTTGTCTGTGGTTATTTGTTACACAGCAGCATTGTGGTGATAGGTAACTGACACACATTATCAATATTCCTAACATTAAATAACAAACAGACTTGATGAAATCTTGGAAGCCTCTGCAGTCCCCTCTTCCACTTTGAACTCTGTGACCGAATTCTCCTCATTCAATTGTGTCTTATTTCTAAACCTCACTGATGGCACCCCCTGCCCACCCACCGCCACTGTGGGGAGCAGCCCTCCTCTCCACCCTATAACCACAATCCACAGTTCCAGATATTGCCCCCTCCCTTCTCCTCCCCACTACAGCCAGAGTCATCATGATAAGCGCTGTTGTGTTGAAAATCTTCAACAGATCCACAAACACCACAACACACACACTGATACTCCTTTATCTGTGGCTGACTCCTCTCAAACCCTCTTCTTTCTGCGTCACTCACACTTTTTACCACCTGTGCCCTCAAGGTCCAACGCTCCAAACTCAAGAATTAAACTGCTGTTA
The DNA here is from genome assembly GCA_004024925.1 of Scalopus aquaticus. NCBI lineage: Eukaryota > Metazoa > Chordata > Mammalia > Eulipotyphla > Talpidae > Scalopus > Scalopus aquaticus. The sequence continues at coordinate 33,950 of PVIJ01015634.1, forward strand.
TCCACAATCACCAGGCTCTTGACTCCATCCTTTAATCATCTGGTCTGAGGGGCTTTATGAACCCTTGTCTGATAAATGATGTCCCAGCTCAGATAGCTACATCATATGGAGATTTTTGTGATTCCCTTTGGTAGCTTTAATCAACCACCCTCGACCTCCCCACCATATACCCTCAAAATCTTTTCATGCCATATTGTCACCTCACAGCACCCTGCTCCTCACTCTCTCCCCACCTTCAGGACTCCATGTGAGCAGATCAAACACCAGACACGCTCACCCCAGGGCATCACATGGGCTGTCCCTGCACGGAGAAATTCTCTTCCCTGTAATGTACAACGTGCCTGCAGCCAACACTACTGTGTGAGAGGGAGGGAAGTTGTTGATAGACTAACTCCAAAGATATTTTTTCATAACGGAAAATTTCCCTACTTAGCTTCTTTTACTTTTCTTTCGATATATCTATAACAGAAGATGGATGTTATTTAACCTATCATGCAATCATTTCACTGTATATGTAAATCAGTCATTATGCTGTATGTCTTAGACTTACACATGATATATATTATCTGTCTATAAAACCAGGGCGAAAGGAACGCCCACACATCAGCTACCTACTTGTTTGTATCCCCATTCTCCCTGAGGCTTTGCTCCAGTAGCACCAGCCTGAGCTCCTATTTATTAATGTACCCTCCCCTCAGCCCCACACCCACATTGCTGGCCCATTTCCCCTGCTCCATTTAGCTGCTTCTCCTTGTCACTTTTCACTCCTAACAACAGTTGTTCCCTGGTTATTTATTACAATTGCTCTATCTCCCACTGCAAATATAAACTCACAGAGTGAAGAACTTAGATTTGCTGATGTATCCAAGAATTTAGAATAGGGCCAGCCATATAGTAGGTGCCCTGTATATTTACATTTAATAAAACATGAATTAATAAGCCTTTTCTTACTCATAAATGAAATGAAAAACCGAATTGAATTTCCATTCTTTTCTCCCCAATTCCAAAACTCCAGGACTCTGACATGATTAACCATGTCACCAACCTGCCACCTGCAGCTCCAAGCTGGCTTGCCCATGGGAGTCTCCATCTCTGAAGCTGCAGGTGTACAGCCCGTTGTCGGCAGCCTGGACTTTGTGGATGGTCACAGTAGCCGCTCCCTCACTGAGGAATTTCCCCACCAGCGAGGTCCGCCCTGCGTACTGGGCCATCAGCTCTTCATGTCTCTCCTGTCGGTCTTGATAGATGAACACTGACTCTGAGATATTGGACCGGAACCACCTCAACTCCATGTTCTCTGCACTCATGACAGGGTGCAGGGAGCAGGGCAGTGCGACGTCTCCACCCAGCTCTGCCACAATGGGGTCCGAGGGGGCAATCACCAAGAACTGCTCTGTGAACAAAACATGGGAGTTTGAAAGCTTGAGAGAGACACACCCAGAGCAGGGAACACACCATCATGGGGGAGGCCCAGGCAGGCTGAGGGAAGGTGTCTGATGAGAAGACAGCTGACCTGAAGGACTGAGCATTAACAGTTCTGAACCTGGGAAAGATCTTACAACCACAACTGTGGTCCAGAAATAATATCAAAAATTCTCCCTCGAGTGACATCATCAACATGGCGGTGAAGGGACGTTAGTATCAACTCTCCCAAAAGAAAAGCCGCCTATAAAGAGACATCAGCCAAACCCAGAGAAGATCCAGAAACGCTACATAAATCTAACACCCTCATGGGTGAGTAGAACTTGGAAAGAAGCTAAAAAGACTGACTAAGGAGAAGAAAGAACCACCAGATCCCCTCTCCCCTCCCCTCAACACAAAACCGGACCAGGAGACCAAGACGAGAGGCACCTGAGGAAACCCAGGAAAAAAAA
>PVIJ01015635.1:0-35677 GCA_004024925.1 Scalopus aquaticus
AACTGTTCCACAGAGTTCAAATCTCTTAAAGTACATTGTGCTTTTTTCTGAGATAATTTTCCCCCTCGATTCTTTTCTAACCCCATTGGTACCACAAACATGGCCAGATGCTTTCTAATTCTAGATGCAATTTATAATTGCGTGTATGTAATTTTTCATAATTTTCCTTTAAAATTGTGCATTGTCTGACAATGTCCTGACTTTTCACAGGTGTCCTATAAGGGCACACTGATGATATGAAAACTTAGACAAAACAAAAATTGTATCCAGTTTTCAGAAAGACAACACTCCTCAAAGCCATCCTGAGTGTAATTTCCCAGCAACAGTTAGCCCAGTGGATGCCAGGCTCATAAGAACTCTGTAAATACCCAGAGAGCAGACACAACACTAATTTTATGGCTGGGTTGGACATTTCTAAGTGCATGTTCTGGATTTTTAGGTGGTCTGTATAAATGCAAGGTCTCACAGTGAATTGTAGAGGAAAACATAAGTGTCGAGGAGCTTCAAAATTAAAGAGGAGGGGATCTTTAGGGTTATTAGAGTTATTAGAGAGTAACTTATGCACACTGTATTAATTGATTTCAATTATACTGAATGATCCCAACTATAGGCAATATGAAGCAGCTTGGGCGAACATGCTGAAACAATTAACACTTTAAAAGAATATCTCCTCTACTTTGAGGAATGCCTGCTTTTACTGATTTCCCATAAAAGAGAAAAATTACTTTCAGAATCTATAGAGAGTCATGGTAGGAAAATGTTTAAGTGTTTTTAAATTAAAAGGAGTGTGTAGTTCTCACTCCTTAAAAAACAGCCTTACGTTACTCAGAATACAAACATATCTTGTTAATATAACATTCTCATATCAGCAGTTCCTGCAGGTCAGAGAGCAAAATGTTTTTTTTTTAGAGCTTCAAGATATCTGCCTACAGAGCATTTAAGAGTATAGTAGCTGATGGGGTGTCCAAATATAATTGCAATTTAAAATAAATTAATCAATTAATTTAATTTAAAAATAGTTGTATCTTATGTCCTAGAAACTTTCCAGTCCCACTCTGAACACTTATCTGGAGAAAGAACTCTACCAAATCAAATAGCTAAATTAGTAATGATTTCTTCACAGTTTTTAATGTTCTTCCTCACCATTCATCCTTTCTAATTCACTTCTTTCTTGAAGGACCTATCCTGTTCTTTTTTTCCTCTTTCCACTTATCAAACAATTACTAATTACCAAATGACATGTTGACAGTTGCTATACTTCATCTCATGTGAATCTCAATTTTTCCTATTACATGCGTAAACTTAATTAAGTAAGCTATCTAAAGTCACAAAGGTAGTCATTGACAATTCATACTTCAACCTGTCTTATTTGATTCTAAATCTTGTATACATAACTATTATATAATAGTGCAGCTTCTATCTTTGAAAATCCATCTTAACGCACTCTCCATTCTGGAAATTCATGCATTTTGATAGATCATTATTATAGCATGTATCACCCATTATAATTATTATTTATATATGAATTGTTTACTGCTCTATCTTGAACAATCCATGGGTCAGTTACAACTAATAAAATGTGCTCTGTAAATGCTCTTAAATGAGTAAATGAAAGATGATATATTCACAGTACAGTGTTCTAATTTGCAAATGCTTACATGATTTTTAAAAATATTCCACATATTTATTTATGAATATTATAGAATATATATGTAGAAACAACCATATACATAATAAAGTCCATAATGACAGGGACTTTAAGCTTAGCTTTTTACAAACTCCTGTCACTGTATTACTTTTTAATTTATAGCAACTGAGGGTGTGCAAACATGCAGAGCAATTATTCTAAAAGAAATCATGTATATCAAATGTCTAATCAATAAAATCACAAATTACAGCCATTTCCAGTAATGTGTAATAGCTAAGGATCGTGTTTAAGGATATTCCTTAATGTTATCAAACCCCTGCATAGGCCACGGCCATACTAATTGCTCCAGAGACATGCATTAAAATGGAACATCTTCTTAAACCTCTTACAAATGGTCAAGGCTGATATATTTTTTTAATAATATATATTTTTATGGTTATTTATGTCTTTTACATTTTGTATTCCCCTTAGGTAGCCCACCACCAATTCACCCGTGATCCATCTCCATAGTTCCTTGTGTTCTTTTCTATTACATTTTGTGCCCTTATCCTCCGCTCCCCCCCGCCACCCGCTGAGTGTCTCTCTCCTATTTGGATTTTCTTTATTTCCAAGTGTCAAGAATTCATTCTTAGACTATTTCATTCCACATTCAGAAACCTGCCTGTTTTCACTGAAGAGACCCAGAACCTATAGGTACCTTCTCACTTGTTTACAAGTGCTAGGGAAGAGTAACCACTGTGTTCATATTCATGATCATACAAACCAAAGAGGCAAACAAGCCAATTACATTTGAAGTGTAGAGGTGAGGAAGGGTATCATTCGAGAGCTCAATGTAGCTCTATAAGGAGAGATATAAAAACAATAAAGCTGACACACTTCTCACAAGGGAAGATATTTTACTTAGGGATATTCAAAAAGTATAATCATGTTCTTGTATAATTGCTGCGGTAACAGTTCTATTCAGCTTGAACTTCAATGTGTAGATTATAGTTCTAAGAAGACAAATCTTTTAAAACACTTCACATTATTGCAGAAGTATGGAGAGTTAAATAAATAAGAGCATCCAGGAAGAGACTGAGCAAAGAGTAAGAGAAGTCATTTTCAAAGCAATATGTAACAGGTGACAGGTATTTGGAAAGCAATTTAGAAACAGAAAGCACCTTTCTTAGGAAAGTCAATGATAAAAGTTCTGCACTTGAACCTGAGACAAATGCACACACAAATACCAAGAATTTTTTGAATAAAAGAATAAAGCCCATTTATAAGGACACAATCATTCCAGAGCATAACATCAAGGAACAAGAATGGGGTAGTGGGGAGAGGTATATAGGAAAAATTGAATTGGAAAAGTATACAAAGGTAATAGCTTCTATCCTTTCTTATGAATATAACTACTTATTTTTAAATTGCTTCAATCCATGAAGAATTGAGACAGAGAAGACATCCTCAAACATATCAGACTAATTTTTTCTCTATTTCCTGCGAGATGAAAAAATGGAAATTAATACCAGAACTACCTTACATAATATACGTAGTTTTTGTTATATAAATGTTCATGCTAATTATGTAAACTATCCATGTTTCCCATGCTTTAATGTGCATTTAGTTATTATAAATTATTTTAGTAATTTTCATGAACTTAATTGTTCTATTAAATCAGATTTTTGGAATGAAGAGACTATCACAGATTATCAAAATCCCAGTACTCTTGAGTACGTCACAGGATACGTCTACCTATTACATTCACACTAGTGAGAGTTCCATAAATGTTGCTGATTAGGGTATAAATGAAGGCTTTTTTCTTTCCTTTTTGGTTTCAAATAAATAACATTAAATGCCACAAAATGAGGGAAATAGTGACATTATGTTTATTAGCAGGTTTTTGAGATACTTTTACAAAAGCAAAAAGAAATCTGAGTAGTTAAAATCTCAGAAGGGTAGAAACAAGCCAGCCCTAGGAATCTCAGCAACTAAGATTCAAGGAATTTTATTCAAAATATTTTCATTTGAAGATTCATTACTGATGACAACCAATTTGATTATCTCTCCAGCACAAATTTCATACTCCCAGGAGAGAGAATTTGGATGGACCAGCTAGGATCAGACCTTTACCCCCAGATCAGTCGTAATGCCAGGGGCAGACTAACATAGCTGAAATGTGGCTCTGGGGGTAGCTTTGTAGATGATGGTTATTCACAAAGAATGCAGAATCATTATGTGTTGTACAATTCCTCTTGAAAGTGTCTGCTTCTCTGGAAGATGTTATTTTTTAAGTAAATGGCATAGAAAATCTATGAAGCAAGCTGATCTCACTTCTATGACAAATGCAAGAAGAAATATCTATTTTCTGAAGCTCTCACTTTACTACAGAGCAGAGAATCAAACTTTAATTTTGGCATTTCTGACCTGTGCTCTTCAGGAAGTGTGCTAAATGCAGTCATCGATTTAATTCTGACATATGCTACAAAAGGAAGACCAAGCCTGGGATTCCTAGATCCTAAGGGGCTCAACTCCAAAGTAAAAATGCAGAATTCATATTTTTAGCAATGCAAAAGACAGAATGCTAATAATGGATTTACTTGCAATAGGATTCCACAGAATAAAATGTCAAATTTCTTTTATTTTGGTCTGAAATTACCAGTGTAGCAGAAAATAAGCTCCTAATCAAATTTTTTATTGGTGTTGTACATGGATGTGTTTGACAAAATGGGAACACAATCTTATTTATGTCTGTATATCTAGAAATGGGAACATTACTTGATTGAGTTGAAATACTAAATTTTCTCTAGTTTGAAAACAAAATTCCCCAAAACATAGTCGATGGTACTCCGGAAGGGAGAGTGTGCTAAAGAAACATTGAAGGTGATAAATGGAAACCACCCATTGAAGAGGGTAAAATATTATAATTATTTCTCTTTACCAACATATGTGAGAGCTGTTAAGCAAGCTACTAAAGAGGAATTTAACAGATTGAAGAGTCATTCCTCGTTCCCAACATGTACCAGGAATTTATCAGGTGTGGGTACATTAGGACCCTGAAGAGCACATGGTCTTCTGGGAGAAATAGACACATAGATCTGTAATAGTGAGGTGGTGTCATCAGGAATATACTAAAAGAAGTGATGGATAAAGAAGCAGAATTATTAAAACTCTTTCTTCCTCTGGCATCAGCAGAGTCCCTAAGTATGTACTCCCTTTGACCATCTGCTCAAAAAAGTGTGACATTTTTAATCTCCAAGTCTCTGGCAAGCCTAGCCTCTGCACTGCGGGAATGTCTTCATAATTTAACATCATCATCTCTCCTTCACCGAAGGTGAGTCTACCTATCTTTCTACAGATAAACAAACAAGGAAAGAGTCCCCATTCTCTTACAGGATCTGCATGAAAAGCGGACACCCCCTCCAACCCCGTCTACTGCCCTTAAGTCATGTTAAGATAGCTCATCTGCATCTTTCAACACCTTGTACCTCAGCAATAAGTGAGGACATTTAAGTAGTTCTACATACATTGCCTATACATTGCCTTACATTGCCTATAAGGTAGGTCAAATGAGAATAATGCCTAAAAGGTAAATTTCAAATTTCTTGTCTCCATCACACTCAAATTATTTCATGACAAACTGTCAGATACAGGACACAGGGTTCCCAGAGGAAACATTCCCATTCTGTCAGGCAATGGATATATGAGAGAGTATCATAAAAATCAGCCATTTTGTTCACTAACTTCAGAGCACAGTTGAGTAGAGTAAGTTCACGAAAGGGGAGTTTGGATATCTGGGACCTGTTCCCAGCTTTAGAATTGATACATTACTCTTACTCCCTATGCATTTAAGTCTTCCATTTGTAACACAGGGATAATGACACCAATAGATTATTATTCATACCAGAAAAACTTGAGAAATGCAAGTTCTGTTTATGCATCACTATTATGCAATCAACACAAGAATCACAGAAGAGAAACCACCTTTTCTGAAACATCTAAAATCAAGTATTGCTGAATACACAGCTGGTGAGAAAAATTTATGTACCAATATATTAATTTTAATACCTATCCAAACATAAATCATCAATAATCCACTTAGAAAAGTCCTTTGCAAGTTATACTAACTCCAACAACTGCATAGCATTGCTAATCACAGATATTTATTGCAATGCAAAGCATTCTGAATAGACATTCTATCTCCTTTTCTAGAATTTTAGAGTGTTCTGGCCCATGCCACTTAAGGTTATCCCAAAAGATACAAATCATTTCTCTTCAATCTGACCAATCTTGGAACAATTAAACTTACAGTACAGTGATGGACAGGCATCCAAGCAGGGGCTTCCACCGGACAATTCTGAGCTGGATATTTGCCTTGGTTTTGCTGCAAATAAGTAAATATGATGTTATGTTCTATATTTTTTGTACAGCAATATATACTAGCTGACATGTATTTCATCAATGTGTTTATTACCATATTTACAAGTATAGGAGATGACAATGAGAGGCCTTTCTTGATGCAGCACCTCAGAAAACTAGGTATTCAATTTCTACTCTTATCAAGGCATATGGAATTATTCTTTGCTTTTTGTTTTACCCAAAGGACTAGATTTTTGGCATCAGAGATCTTCAGCAGCTGGTCTTTCAAACCCCAGCAGGAACAATCTGAGAATGTTCCCAATCCAGACTCAGAACTGACCTCCTGTCCTCCAGACTTCCAGACAACACCAACACATTTTGAACCCCCAAGAGATTACTTAAGTCAAATAAAAAAATGTATTCACTTGTTTTCTTTTCCAGATTGTAAGTAAATGGTAATTATTCTCTCTAGGGCCTTTAATAGCACCCCAGAATGTAAAGCTCTATTGGGAAAGATGTTAGAAGCTTTTCTTGTCACATCAGAACTGAAGTGCAAAGAAATGGAATTATTTGCTCAAGGGGCCAGAGATTTGAGATTCTAAACTATTTTTGAGGAATTTCTTTTTACATAAGAAGTTCATCTCCAGCTAACCTATTTTTTATTGTCGTTGTAACGACTATACATTCACTTCTAATTGGCCTTTTAGAATAGTTTCCCTTTAATGAACAAGAATGTTCCATCCCTATAATGGAAGCAGAGTAGTACTGAAAGTGAAGGTGATTGTAATAAAATATCATTTTTTCTTTATTTTATTATTCAATTAATTTATAATATAGATATACCCTAATAATGTGAATAATAATCATGCAAACCACAGCTATGATTTACTGAACTGCAACACATGCCAGACATTGTTCTGTACCCATTACATTACTGCTAGTCACCACAATAAATATAAATAAAAGTATTAGTATGTCCATTCTACAGGAGAGAAAGCAGACACTGGAGATTAAACAAATTGCCTTAAAGTCACTCTATAAAAAAGCATAATGTGTGGGATTGCAGCAAGAACCTGTTTGACTCTGCTACTCAGGCATACTCCTTCAATGAGTAGCTTCCTGTTCTGTATTTTTTTCCATTTTGTATGTCTCTATTAATGAGGTCTAAGGAATATCATCAACTAATATGATACCATCTCATTGGTGACTTTACTAAAATATAATACTAAATTCAGTACATGTAAAATGCTTAAAATTCTCACTTGTGATTTGTAAACTTTTTAGAACAACTTTAGATCATCTATTTTTTAAGTTATGATTAATTCTTTAACTGTTAATTGAATGATTATCAATAGTCACAATAAAAATAAACTCAGACCATCAATATCCATCACACTTCTCTTGTGTAAATTAAAATATGACATAAAGTACCAACAGGGTATACAGCATGCCCTGGTCTGATGTCATACAACCACAATTTTAAGCTAAGCTCAGCCACATGGTTGCTGCCATGAGAAATCCTGAATCTTGATAGCTACATCTGTAAAAACAGAGTGAGTATGTTGCCTGAGTCACAGGAATGTTATCAGATGTGTAGTGGCAGGAAAACACCAGGAAACACAGTTTCTCCATGGTCTGCGCAGATAGGTCAAAGACGAGTCGTGGAGCCCTCGGTGACATTTTAGGCTTTTAATACTTCTTGTGAGGTAGACATGTACAAGGCAGGCAAGCGGGGCCGGGGGACCAGGAGGCTTCCTAGCACCCAGCAAATCTTCACCTTCTCTGGGCTGTCGTCTCTGGCACAGTTCTGCTTCCTGCTGTGTGCTCTCCCCGCTGATAGGGCCACACATTTCTTCCTTGTGCTCCTCTGCATGTCTGCCTCGCGCATGCACATCCTACGCTACGCCACGTCACACCACGCCACTGCACGCCCCGCCCCGCCACGCCACGCTATGCCCCGTCCTTCTTTAGGTGCCTGTCATCAGGCAGGCGTGTAGGCATACAGAAGCCCATCACCGAAGGGGTAGGCAAAAAACCCTGATCTACCCTACAAGATGGTAGTTACAGATTCACCTTAGATCATTATCATAATTTGCAAGGATGCTACCAATGAGACACAAAATTAACAGGACTATAGGGAGGCCGGGTGGGAGAGGGACAATCAGTGGGGGGGGGGGGGGGGGGGGGGGGGGGGGGGGGGGGGGGAGGAAGGAGCCGGAGGGAGGGAAGGGAAAGGGCACAAAATGGAATAGAAAAGAACACAAGGGACCATGGAGATGGATCACGGGTGAATTGGTGGTGGGCTACCCTAGGGGAATACAAAAGGTAAAAGACATAAATAACAATAAAAATATATATTTAAAAAAAAAAATTAACATTGTAATATTCTCTTTGTGATAGCTTAAGTCCAACAAATATAATTTATCTACATGTGAGGCTGACTTTTAAAATTTGATCTTATTATTTTTCTAATTATAATTCATAACAAATACTAATTTTAACAGTGAGAAATTTCTCCTTTGTAATAGCTCATAATTATTATTGATAGCAATAAAAGGTTATTTTACACCTAGATATTGTATATCTTCATGGAACACATGATAAAGAGGCAAAAATCTCACAAATAAGTGAGATATGTTTGAGTGGTGGAATATAAATACCATAAAATGTGATGGCAGGCATAAATAGCGGGTATTTGGACTTTTATCGATACATAGCATGAGGTAAGGAAAACTGGAAATCCGTGTGAAGCTGTATCTTACTACACTTTTATCTGCCTTTTAGATACTGATATTCCCATTAGAGTGCTGATAAAGCAGATTAACAATATGAGTACACAGAGGCAGACAAACAAAAAGGTCCACTAAAGACAGATGCCATGTGCTCATAAATTATTTTTTAACCCATAGTGTGGGAGTAGAAAAAATTATATTGAAATAGAAATTACGATCTTGGATTTCAATGTAATTTGAGAACGACTTTAACACTTTAATCTTCACTTCTCTTGTATAAATGAGAGATTGTATTAGATCCACCTTTTCGTGTGGGGAGAGGAATGTCAAATTCATAGAGATTTGAATCTTCTCCCCAATTTCATATTTCTCCCAATAATTTTCTATGTTCCCTTTTCCATGGGGGTATACCTCCAGTTGAGAGTCGCAATCATTCTGATTTACCATTACCACAGGATATGGTTATTCTTCGGTGAGGTTGGCTGGTAACAAAGGTTGAAAACTGCTGGACCAACTGGTCTCTCAAGAGTCTTCCACTCAAGTGTGGTTAATTGAAAACCCTAACCTCAAGTTTTACCTACCCCTTCACTCTACTTCCAAAGAAGACCAGATTAAACTTGGCCCAAGGATACTGCAACAGAGGTGAAATAAAGAAATTAAAAACTCTCATTTTCCCCAAAATCTTCATTCTACTTCATAAATATCTTTTCACTCTAAAATTTAGAGTGGGCAGTGTAGAAATCCCTCCATCCTGGTTATCTAAGACATAGATTATTAATACGTGATTTGATCTGGATTCAGAGATCTGCAATGCTAACCCTGGAAAACATGGGTTCTCTAAAGAGACAAAACAATCAGTGGGTATTGGTGTTTTAAAAATATGCTGTTTAGCACTGTTTACAATAGCTAAGATATGGAAACAACCCAGATGCCCAAACATAGATGATTGAATAAAGAAGATGTGGTACATATACACAATGGAATACTATTCAGCATTCAAAAAAGATAAACACATGCAATTCACAGCAACATGGATGGAGCTAGAAGGGATCATGCTCAGCGAAATAACCCAAGAGAAAAATATCTAATGGTTTCACTGATAGCAGGAATATAGGAGAACCAAATAAAAAAGAGACATTCAGCAAGGGAGGGGCAGGATAAGGGCTCAAAACGGCATAGAAAAGAGCACAAGGATCACAGGTGAATTGGTGGTGGGTAACCTAAGGGGAATACACAATAATGTAAATGATATAAATAACAATAAAAAATAAAATGTACATAAAAATAATGAAATAAGGGCCTCCCTGGTGGCGCAACAGTTAGGAGCTGCGCTGTGGAGCTGTCGGCAGCGACAACATGAGTGACGGCGGGGGATATGCCCACATGGCGCGGCAGACCTCTCTTGCCTCTCCTGCTGCTCCCCTCCATCAATCTGCCTGTTCTGCTCCCCACTCTGTCTCTGGTGAACCCTCTCGCCACCCCACGCCTCTGGTCTGTACCCCAGCTTGTATACATAAATCAATAAATCTTTTTAAAAATTTTTTAAAAATAAAAATATTCTGTTTAGATAGATTCATGTTTTCAAGCCTCTCATTTCCCTTTTTTGTATTTTTCTGACTTTAACATCTTGATATATTTTATTCCAGAATATCTTGAGCAATGACCCAAATATGCTAGACAATTATACCATATGCTTATGTAACCATGTGACTTTAAAGAATCTGAACAAAAGATGGCAAATATTTGATAAAGAAAACTCTACAGATTTTCTTCTTGACCCACTCCATTCCCAGAAATAGTAGAAATATTCCGTGTGTAGCAAAGGTTTATATCTCTTTAGAGTGCTTTGGAATTTACAAAGTGCTTATATAGACATTTAGTTGTTTTTTTTTTTAATCTGTAGAATGAATTTGTGTGAGGCAGTGCAAGAACTGACTTACCCAAATAAAACATTGACCTAAATGTTTCATTCAAAATAGCATATTCTTCAAAGGGTCAAAAAAAGAGACAAACAGCAAGGGAAGGGAGCAGGAAGGAGAAGGTCAAAAGAGGGGAGAGAAGAGCACAAGAGATGGTGGTGATGGTTCCCAGGTGATGTTGTGGTGGAAGATTTATGGGGAAATTTATGAGGGGAGAAATCAAATATTGTACAAAAATAAAAATCAATGTAAGAAAATAAAAAGCTTAATCAACTAAAAAAAAAATCTGCGGGAATAGGCCCTTAAATTGCACTCATTTCTCCTTGTCTCTTCTAGTCTGTGAACCTAGACCCCCTAAAAATTATACCGTGTGGCAAAGCAATTTTACCCTAGTAAACACAATACAAATGAATACAGTTTTTTATAAAATACTAGGACTATTCATTCACTTAGATATTACTGTGTCTGGTATTTTACTAGTAATGAAGATATATCCATATTCGGTCTCTTTCTAAAGAAATTCTAAGAATAAAGAAAAAATATGCAATTATAAAGCAACATTATTATACGCTAGAAATAAAATGTGATATCAGAAGAAAAAAAAAATCATCCTACCATTTAGGGTAAGAATATGGAATGAGTACAGATCATGGGAAATTATGCAGAGGTCAAAGGCAACGTAAGAGTTCACTAACTGGGTTAATGAGGAAGAGCTTTACAGAGCTGATGCTTCAGTGTTCCAGTAAAGCAGTTGGACAGAGAAAGCATATGAAAAGGAACTTCAAGGCTAATGGTACACCACACATCACCATTTGATATTCCATTTTTTAATGCTGTATCATTGTTTTAGATACTTGTTAATATTTTGGCAGTACAGGATTTTTTTTTCCCTCAGGTGTGATCACCATAGCTCTCCCACCACCAAAGTACCCATAGTCCACCACCATAGTCCATTGTGCTCTCTCCTGTCTTCATTATCACCCTTTCCATTTGATATTCTGAATCAGATGTTTCTTGACTTTGGTTGGGAAATCTCTAGATTCTGGACCTCAGAAACCTAAAGATTGTGGATGAAAAGTTATCTATGTACACAAGAGCTGATGTCCGCCTATCCCCTCAATTTTTCTACTTCAGAGTGAATGAACAGCAGGGTGTGGGATCAATGAACGCTAGTAGGTAGCAGATCTGGAGGTGTCCAGTCCCATCCTATAAAAACACTCCTGAGTTTAGTCTTTGGAAAAGCACTTAAGGTGTCTTTCTTATTCCATCTGAAACACAGATGTTTGACAAATGAAGAAACAGAGGGGCAAAACTAAGGGCTTTTTTACATGGTAGCACTCTAATGTAATATGTGTGCAAATGAAAAATAATCTGTAAAGTACTTTATAATGTAATTAGTATTTATATTTAATGTATTCATTATTAGAACACTAATATAATATTTGAGTTAATACTTGCTGATCAAATTATTAGAAAACACCCAGTTTATGACTTCTAGTCAACTACAATATATATATTCCAAAGCATCAAGAGTTAAGTAAATTTTTCAATAATTAAAAAATGGCATGCATATATATGGATTATATATATATATATATATATATATATATATATATATATATCTCCCTCAATAAATACACACACACACACACAAAATGAATACAATTCAGATAAGGAAAAGAATGAAATTTGGCCAGTACAACCTCATAGATAGCCCTTGAAGGCATTGCACTAAATAAAATTAGACACAAAAACAAATATTTTTTGATTTCTCATATCTAAAAAACAAATGAAAAACCACTAAACTAAACTAAAATTAAAAGAGACAGAAACCAGAGGCGAAGAGAGGTGGGGGAGGATGGGCAAAATGGGTAAAGGGAATCAAGATGTCTAAATTTCCATTACAAAATGACTAAGTCAAAGAGATGTGGCTTGTAGATTATAATAAATAATAAGAAAATATGGTAAAGAGACTTATTGTGGTGATCATTTTACAATGTATACAAATGTTATATCATATATCCGAAATTAAATCAATTTTGTATTCCAATTATTCTTCAATAATAAATAATTAGGGCCTCCCTGGTGGCACAACAGGCTAAGTTGCAGCACTATGAAACTATCCAGAGCCACTGCAGCACGAGTTTGATCCCCAGCCAGGGAGCTTCCCACGTGGCGAAGTAGGCAACTCCTGCTTTGCCCGCTGCTCCCCTCAGCAGTGTATTTCATTGGATCTGCCTGTTCTGCTTCCTATTCTGTCTCTGCTGAATCCTCTCATCACCCCACACCTCTGGCCTACACCCCAGCTTGTATGCATAAATAAATAAATCTTTACCAAAAAAAAAATAATAATAATTTAAAAAAACCAGGATGCCTCCAAACTATCAATTTCATAGATAGATACATAGACAATGTATATATAGATATATGTTTTGCACATTGTATATATGTTTGTGGAAATTATTTATTTGAGCAAATAAAGGTGTTCATGTGATTAGTTTCTTTATTTGCCATAACCATGTGTAATTTTGGAGAAAGATGTTAAAGAAAAGTAGGAAATCAAATTTTGTTACATATAAAAGAATACTACAGGCAGAGATACATGCACAAGATGCTATGTTGGAAAGATTGTGTGTGATACAAACATTTGGTAACAATGAGATTCCAAAAGGGGTGCTATAATCTTCAAAGAAAATTACCAAAACCACTTTCAGATCTCTGAATCTTTATTATCTATAATATGGATATACAAGGTTTGGTAGTTAGAGATTAATAAAGGGAAGGAATTTTCTTGGAGAGGGACTGAGGGGGAGGCAGGTCTCACTTTTCACCTGCATTTAATGAACAAGGATTCCAAAGGAGCTTGGTATAACTTCTTTAGATTTGGGAGGCCAGTACACTGGAATTTGACTCCCACCCAAAAACTTTAACAAGTGAAATAGCATGGCAAAATTTCCAACACTTGTATTTACTCAAATAATTTGTACACAAAATTTTAAGGCAGCTTACTCTAGGCCAGTCTGCACTTTCAGAGTATGCCAAAGCAAAAGAGCCATCTTGGAGCCATTCATTGTAATACCTGCTAAGACAATTTTGGGTGTGTTATTATATCCGATATGTCCTACTTGTTCAAAGTACCAATCACATATGCAAAACATAACCAAAGCTAGTATTAACTTTTTTCATTCTGTATTGGGCATAATGCCTCATATTTCTCAATACATGATTTCTTCTCTTCCTGGGTTTATCCCTCTTGCCTCATTTTATTTTCTCAGTTTTTGAAGGTGTTTAAAATAAATTGACCTAATTTGTTTCTGAAGAAATCCTTAGTAAGGAGGTAGCTATCCTAGATAGCCATATATTTGGCTCCTCTATAATGAAGAAAATAGTGTTTACCCATTTTTCATAGAACGATGGTTTTTTCAGTAGGCAGTGATAGTAGTACTGAGTCATGCTCATGTTTTCCAAAATTTCTTGTGACTTCAGGCACTGGAGCTTCATGGTTTGCCCAGGTTAGCAGGTTGTAATCTGTAACTGATTCATGCATAAATGGATTAAATACTCTATGTTAAAATAATATTCTAATCATCTGGCTACCTGGATTAATTAAATATTATAAGAGGAGTAGGCTCTGAATTCTTAGGTCACCCACATTTAAAAATTTATTAGACATGAGAGCACTGTCGCAATTTGACATTTCATGGTGAGAAGCTTGAATGCAGAAGGCTCTTTAGAATGAATAATGAAATAATATTTATTGAGCACCTATTAGACACCAGACATGCAATAAATACTATTACTAATTCCATCATCATATTAACCCTTACAGGTGACAGGGGAAAGTGTTTAATACTATGAGAAATTTATTGGATCTGTCATGATACAAAAAAAGTAAAGAGAATATCACTCAAGAAATAATATAGTTTTAAGATGACTATATATGAGATCAACAGTTGACTGTAGGGTCACATATTTTAAATTATTGTTCTAAAAAACATTTCCAAGAAATATATGATGGATTTTAGTATTTTGTGGAAGCATATCCCAAAAATCCCTGGAGCTCCAGAGAGGTCCAAAATTGAATTATTACTATACACTGTTAGACACGATATAGTAATTTAAGCCTCAAAACACAAAATTAAAAAAAAATGAAATACGTAATCTCATAAATTACTTTAAATATCATTAACATGTACATATTGACATAAGAGGATGAGACAAGTATAGGTCACAATTGTACTTTACTCCTTGCAAGAAAGAAATGCTGGATAGTATCTACTATTCTGTCAATGAATGAGTAATCTTCTTTGGTAGGGCTTATCTATTATAAACTACAACCCCATGGAAAGATAGAAGTACAAAATTTCTAAATCCAGCTACTGTTTTTCTTTCTGACATATTCTAAAATTCCTCTGACAAAAAAAATCTTGGATTAACAAATTAATGTTAATAAAAATAACTAAAATTTCAGGTCTGCAAAATAAAGTCCATCCTTTAAGGAAAGAAATACCATTCAGAAACTATATTAAAACAAATTCACTTCTCTTCTCACTGTTACCATAGAGACAAAGAAAAAAAAAGTGAAGAGTTTTAGTCAACTTAATTTTCCTGAAATTTATAATTAACTACATGAGAAAGGGGACAATTACCATATTTCCAAAGAATAAAGTATTTTAAAAGTTGAACTTTTGGTTAGACATAATTATAACCTATTAAACATGCAGTTCATATCAATTTGTTACTATAATAACCTTCTTGAATTCCAAAAAATACATACACATTGGGCAGTGTTTTCTAAAATAATACACACGGAAATGCGATCAGTTTAAATATATAGAGTTCTCTCTTATCAGAGGCTTTTCTTAGATGCTTAAAATTCTGAGAAAACCTATACAATGAAGGAGGAGGTAAATTGATATTATTTTCATATGTACTTTGTCTTCCTGACATCTCTGAATGTATATTTTTGGACAAATGTTAATCAATGAAAAAATGTGCAGGCGTTTGTAGATCAGGTGCCATAGTCTACATCAAGCAGTCAGCCAGGAAGAACTAGCAATTAAACCTGTCCTCGATTTAAATAGAACTTCAGATTGCTGAGTAAATTATATGTACATTAATTCAGGACAGTTTTATTTTAAAGGACTAGCAAGAAAGCACTGTTGCTTGAAAATCTAAGATATTCACAACAAAGACCAGGGAGAGAGAATTTATTTTGCTAAAAATATACATTTCAATTTATGGTTTCTTGAGAAAATGATGTTTAAATACTTTTCATTAACAAGAATATCTAGAACTCCTCTTCACATTTTCAATTAAAAATGTATTTGAAAATGAGTAATTTATTTTTGTGGGCTATCATAAATACAGCATGATAAATTACACATCTTTTTGTAAAAACATGAAATATAAAAGACAAATTCTTTTTTAAAATAATACTTTTTGAATTGTGTTTCATGTAACAACCCAAATTTTGCTGGTTCAGATAACAAATGCTGTGATTCATATCTTAAAATTTGTCTTTTAGATAATTTTTTTTTTAAATGTAAATAGTCTTCAGAGAGAATCACCATTCTGTCTACATTGCCACTTGAATGAATGGTATGGTGGATTATTCTGAGACATTTCTGTCTAGGGCTCTTAGAATAATTTTAAGGAAACATTTGAAAGTGCCTAAAAATTTTAACTCAGATTTCAGCCATAGAATACCGAACATCTATTCAGGGTCCTTTTGCATAGTGCTAGTGTCATCTGTGGCTAGTTGAACAAATTCCAAGTAATAATCTTTACTATAGTTTTTTTGTAAGTTCCTTTTATAGGTTACTTGGGATAAAACTATTCAATGGTTCTAATACACACTGTTCTCTAAAATGCAAAGCAATATGAAAAGTAAACTGTTATGAACTACATACCCTTCCCAAACAAGTTTGTATCTTCTAAGCTAAGGCAACATAATGCATCCTGCTTGGAAAATGAAACAAAAAAGTCATTTTTAAAATTTCTATTGTCTATCTTTTAGATAACTTAATGTTTTTAAGGTAAAAATGTAATATGTAGTAAAAAATTACTGCACCTTAATAATATATTATGATAAGTATATGCATAATATAAAGTCAAATACTTTTCCCCTAAAAAAAGGTTTAGCATTCTAACTATAAAAAATCTCGGAGAAGTTAAATAAACATGAATTGGCATTCTCTTATAAAATTGAAAGCCTGACCTAACTGCTTTGGATTTTGTTAAATAAAAACATACAATTGACTTATAAGTGCTTTTATATTTTAATATGTTTACATGATAATCTTTACAAATTGGGTTATCACAGATATGATACAGCTGCTATTTTTCTTGGTGTGTATGAGGACTTTTATCTTTTTTAGAGCATTTTTCTTACACTAAAATGACATTTCAAGAGTCATTTCAAGTTCAGCAACTATTTACAGATAGCTATACCAATTGCCTGTGTGCCAATGAATTGTTACATAAAACACAAAGATATATTTTATAAATATTCATTGTGAAATACACATTATGCATACATTATATACACAAGTACTTATGTGTATATGTATGTGCATGTATAAACAGATGTATGTATGTGTGTAAGTTGCAAGAATGATGCATCTATCTACTTAATCATTTACTTTCAGCAATGCAGTATCTATCAAAATATCTTTTAAAAGAGTCAATGTACACTTACACAATACCTGTCAATCAATAGAGATTGTTGGCTATAAATATGACTAAGAATAGTCCCTATGTCTTCAAAGAGTTCACATTTTAGTAAGAGATAGTCACATATTAAAATCAATTGTACAACTTGATGACATGTATTACACAGACACATTGTACTGAAAACATGAAGAGTGGCTATTTCAATCAGGTAGGGCGATATCAAGGAAAGTATTCACAGACTACATTTGAGCTGAGTCTTAAAGGTTAGAAAGCATCAGACTAGAGAGTTGAGGTTCATTCCAGGCATTAAAAAAAAAGCAGATATATAGAAATGAAAAAAAGTTCATATTATTTGGGGAACTAAAGAAAATTGACTATAATATAAGCTAAGGCATGAATGGTGGTGGGATCAGAGGTAAGCATTTAGACAAGGGCCAGAAAGTTAGAAAATTTGGGCCTCCCTGGTGGTGTAAGGGGTTAAGTCTCAGCCTATGAAGCTATCTGCAGCCACTGCAGCATAAGTTCAATCCCTGGCCGGGGAGCTTCCCACATGGCACAGAAAGACTCTCCTGCCTTGCCCGCTGCTCCCCTCAGCAGTGTCTTTCAGTCAATTTGCCTATTCTGTTCCCCACTCTGTCTCTGGTGAATCCTCTTACACTCCTGCCTATATACCCCAGCTCTTGTATGCATAAATAAATAAATCTTTAAAAAAATAAAAGAACTTAGAAAGTGAGAAAATTGTCTTGTATATGACATTAATCAATGCAAACTTCATCCTGAAGACTACTGTTTCTCAGAACTTCATATGTGAAAGCAATTTAGGATATAAATCAACTAGGGATCCTCCTAAAATGCAGATTCAGTAGTTCTCATATGGGGTTTGAGTTTCTGCATTTCTAATAAGTCTGAAGGTATGCCATTGCAAGTAGTCAACAGACTATACTTTGAAAAATGGGGACAGGGAACACCTGAATATTTTTAACAAGAATTACAAAAATACATATAAGTTGCAAACACTTGTGTATGTAATACAAACACATATGTATATATACATCCACACATACAAATATGTGTGTATGCATGGATTTTTAAGGAAGGTCTCAGCAGTATAGGAAATGTATTGAGATGGCAGAATGGGGAAATAAGAATGAACAGGAACAGGGATAGATTGGGATTAAGGGAACAATAAAAATCAAGATCAACTGTACTTTTCAAACCATAATTTAGCAATGATGTTGATATTAGAAAATTAGAAAAGTATTTCTGATTTCCTAACCATAACTGAGATAGTAGCATACTATCCAATGTGTAGCAAAGATTAGTAGATTGATTTAAGCTCAGAGGGCACAATAGAGGGGAAGTTTTCCTAGAACTTTTGACTTTAATTTACTTAATGGGAAAATATAATTTTAAGAATTTATTAATTTACTGTTGAACAGATTTTTCACAAAACTTTTGTCTTCTGAAAAGTTAGTTCAAGACTGAATTACTGAGATGCAAATAAATGGATAGTAGATTAAAATAGAGGTGTTTAGGGGAGAGTTATTTTCATGGAATTTCAGCTCTGGTACTATTTTTGAATACATACTGGGAGAAATGATTAAAATATTTTGTCTTTTCTCATTAAAAAATATCTGTAAGTCTGGGAAACGTTAACTAAAGTCATAAGAAGTACCCATCACCCATGACTACACAATAGAATTTAGCCATTTGAGTAGTAGCTAGCTAACTGAATTAATGATCCTAGTATGAAATTGATAAGTGTCAGATTCCCCAGAAAAAGAAGAAAGTGAGAAGGAACAGAAACATCCATAGCAATTTATCTAGTAAATGCTATTTATAGCTACTATAATAACCTCTATGTCTATATTTGCATTAGATGTTTTCTTTCTTTGAACAGTTATTCCCCAAAATTTTCACAAAGCTTGTACATTCAAGCTCCCCAAAGTTTTTCAGGACACATATGTCCGCCTTATCTATACTTATCTTTCTACATTCTGTTTCTGTGTTTTTGTAATTATAAAAGTTCAGCTATCTGAAATTAATTGTATTATTTGTGTGCCTTTTGATGATCAGTCTCCTCTTTATATACAGTAAATTCTGTGAAAACAGATACTTTGTCAATTTATTTTGTTGCATCTCTACTTCTTATAATATTGTCTATATAGAGTATGCACTCAGTAGATACTTGTGGAGGTAATGAATATTGTATTTAATCCTCACAAAAATTCTTGGAAGAGCTTATTTTATCTCAATTCATATATGAGGGAAAAGCTATTTAGTAGATTCAGAACTAATGGCTGTAGATAGGACCCTCAAAAATCTCATTCCAAAGGCTGCATTTTCAAACACTATGCTATGCTCCAACTCTAAGCCAAATTCAGTGGTAAATGCCAAGTGCTGTCCAACTGCCCAGTACTCAATTATCTAAGGACCTCAGCCATGTCAGGCCAATTTGCCAGGGTGACTGTAATTAGATTGAATTAGTTCTAACACATATGTGGATACAGCTTTCATTTTCTCCACCATACAATAATGCTAATGGTAATAAAAGTTTACAGTTAACTCTAGAATTTTCCTCCAGTCAATAATTATAGACATTCACTATTGTCTACTTTTTAAATACATACACATATCTGATTCTATACAATAATCCTATGAAAGAAGTACCGATAAACCTATATTATATCACCACTTTAAACTGAGAAACTAAGATTCAGGGAGCGTAAACTGAATTAACTAAGATTACTAATATAAAAATGGTAAAGACAAGTCTATACCTTTAATTTCTTAACTTCGGTCCAGTGTACATTCCCATTGCCTTTGGTGAGACAGGCATATATGCAACGAGCCAGGTCTCTCCTGCAGTGTGATCATGGATAATAGCTTTGAGGAAAATCTTAACTATAAACATTCAGATAAAGTGATGGGTAAATAACAAAGGTACGTAGTGAAACTTTTTGTACTTTATAGAGAGTTTTGTGATTGATTTAAATTTTAAGTGCAATAAATGTATTTAAATATCATTTGACTTGCAAAATTTGATTTGTACTTGTTTCTTTTGCAAACTCACATTGATCCCACAAAATAAGATTTACTAAAAGTCTTAATAAAGGACAATCCTCTCATACTTACCACTCTTCACAGCTTTTAAATACACTGTAAAAAAGATCTAATATTGTGAATAACATCCTGGTAATCAGATTTGGCAGGAAAGACCACTTACTACAGATGCATTAACATATGACTGGTATGATTCATATAAGACTTATTTCATGTCTGAGAGTTTACTTTTACAAGTTAAGGATGTGTCCCCAAACTACAAATCGACAGCCAATTTCAAGTAATTTTAAATTAATAATTATGTGGGTGAATTTTTATTTAATTAGGTATCTGGGTTGATAAGGACAAAAATACAAAATAAAGTATCAACAGTATGGTTTAACTAAATAATATCTTTCATGTAATTCAACCAGAAAATGATAACAGTGAATAGGAACACAGATATTGAGTTACAAAGACCTGGGCTTGAATTCCCACTATGAAACTGTTAGTTGTGTGAACATGCCACATCTCTACCATGTGGAGGATTTTACTTCATTGGATTGGTCTGAAAGATAAATGAGTTAAATAAATTAATGGAATTCCTTTAATGTTCCAGGAAATGTCCCAGACACCCTGTATACAAATGAGAAAATAGTGAAGTTTCTGTCTAGCCAAGAGTAAGACATTGAGAAAATCATCACACACTCATCACACAAATCAATATATAAATATAAACAATAAGATGTAGAAATATGAGACAATGTGACAGTAGACACCAAGAATATATAATCCAATTAGAGATCTTAGGAAAGACAGTGGCATGCACAGTCATATCTGGAAGATAATAGAATTTAGACAAATGGACAGAGTCACCTAGACGAAGGGTAGTAAGTGGAAGTTTCCAAAGCAGGAGCATGAGTAGAAGTAAATTGTATACATTGCATTGAGGGAAAACAAAAGAATAGAGAGAAGCCAGCAAGGCCAAAGTGTCAATTAGTTTTAAGATTCTTGAGATGGTAAATACAAGACAGAATAATGGAATATAAGACAGGAGAGAAATAGGGAACTGGGTTAAGGGAGAATTATATATAAATGAAAGTATTTTGGTGATCATTTTGAGTTCCATAGGGTACTATTGCAGCACTTCCATTTGATAATTATACCACCGGACTTGTGTATTACATTATTCTGGCAGCTGTATGGAATACTTAAAAAAGGAAAGTTATTATAGCAATAAAACATATCAAAATGTTTTATGCTAGTAAAATGGAGCCGGAGGGAGGGAAGGGAAAGGGCACAAAATGGAATAGAAAAGAACACAAGGGACCATGGAGATGGATCATGGGTGAATTGGTGGTGGGCTACCCAAGGGGAATGCAAAATGTAAAAGACATAAATAACAATAAAAATATATATTATAAAAAAAAGGCTCCATTATGTGTCCAGAAAAAAAAAAATCCCAGGTTACTAAAATAGTAATGGAATCTCTTCATAGTGACTCTTTTTCCTACTTTTGCAAGCAAAAAGGACAGATTGTAATAAATTTCCCCTTCTTTTAGCTGTATTTCTGCCCCCTCTCTGCCGCCTAGTATATTCCCCTGGCCCATTAAGCGCACTGCTCCAAATTCTGGTTGCCTTGCCCCTTGCAGACATTTGATTAGTATCACCAGAAGAATAAGTATGAGAAGAGTCTCAAAGAAAGAATGATTGGGGGACTGAGAGCCCCAACAAAAAGGTGGTACATCTAATCCCTGCAAGGTAATATGTTACGCACTTTATATTTCTTATATCTCTGAACCCTCAAAATACCCCTGCGGGATAGGCACCTTATTATGGGAGGAAAAAAAATACAGTTCAGAGAAGGCTACCCAGCTAGTGAAAGGCAAAACCATTGTTTTAAATAAACAAACACAATGCTGTGCAAGGGGGTTGTGACAAAAAAGGAAGTGAGAGCTTAAATCAGGGAAATAAAATGGGAGAGGAGACAGGTCTATTAGGGTTTGGAAACAGTGTTAATGATAGAGCAAACACTATCCTTGTAAGAAAATATCTCAACTTTTTGATATTTATGTCTGGGTCGATACCTATCTCTATATACCTTGCATCTTGCTACTCACTTTGCAAAGTTTACATTCACACTGACCTTCCATTCCTGAATGTGTCCCTTCCTCCCCTCTCCTATGCGTACAATATAACACATCTGGCACTTTGCCCAAAGCACTCTTCCCACCTCATTGCACCCTCCATTTTGCATCACAGTTTTCTTGTGACTTCCTAAGAAAATCTTCCCTTATAGGCCTCCCTGGTGGCTCAGTGGTTAAGCGCTGAGCTGTGGAGCTGTCGGCAGCAGCGACGCGAGTTCGACGCCAGGCCAGGGAGATTCCCACATGGCGCAGCACACCTCTCCTGTCTCGCCCGCTGCTCCCCTCAGCAGTGTATTTCCGTCCATCTGCCTGTGCTGCTCCCCACTCTGACTCTGGTGAGCCCTCTCGCCGCCCCACACCTCTGGCCTGTACACCAGCTTGTATGCATAAATAAATAAATCTTAAAAAAAAAAAGGTAAATGTGGTCCAAACACCTTTAAAAAAAAAAGAAAGAAAGAAAAGAAAACCTTCCCTTATATTAAAGCCCCACCTACCCTACAACCAAGTTTACCAGATTCTCTGGGTATCCCTGTGTTTATTTCCATAGCACCTTGTAATTCATTCTCTTATCACACACCACTATTATTTTTATAATTGAATGTTTACCCTATTAGACAAAAAGTTTCATGAGAACAGATAGTTCATTTTATCCCCATTACTTCTAATACGTCAGTTACGTATTAGGCATTCAATAAACACATGTTAGATGAACACAGTGAATGAATGTTCTACTTCTACTATGAGAGCACATGTAACTATACACCTGCATGAATAAATAGCTTTGTCTTTGAAGACAAGGCCACTCGGGCAAACCATTTATCTCCTTGGTGATTTGTTTCATCATTTTTTTATAAAGCTCTTTATAAAATAAAAATTATTTTACCACCCTCCCTCAGGTAGTTGTTAATATTTCTGTGATGAATCCATTTATAACACTACAGCACGACACTTTTTATTTGCTAAGGTCACAATAAATAATATACTTAGTATCCTTGATAAAAATCTCTTTTAAATGCCCAGAAGCAACTTTCATTTCCTTTTAGAAATTCTTAACAGCTTTAATTGTTGTGAAATATGGCATATTGATAAAGGCAAAGAGTAATATCTCATTCATAGAAAAGGTGTAGTATTAAAGACATTAATAAAAGCTTTTTTATGCAGCCAGGTCTACTTTTCATTCCACTATTTGCATTTTATTGTGCACATTAACCTATTAAACATATTGAAAATTAATAGTACCATCATGCCTTCATCATAATATTATAGCAGCAACTTAACATAACAGATTGCAGTTGTCATGGTAGATTATTTTTTAGAAACTGCTGTCTGTAAGTCTGGTTAATGGACACCTGAAAGAACACCAACATATGAATCACCTAATACTATACTCTTTAAGATATTTAGTGTACATGAATAATTTTATTTTGGGGGGATAACATACTTTAGAATAAGATTAGGTAAGAATTAGAAAAGAAGAACCTCTAACTTAACAGCATATACTCATTTACAGACAAGGCCTAGGTGCCTAAAATCACAAATTGCAGGTTTACTTTAATTTTTCAGTTCCACATTTCTTCTATTCTTGAATCATACCCCATATGCTATTATATATGATACCTGAGACTTCCTATAGAGCAAAAGAAAAATTCTACTGTCTGCTTGCCTTTCATTAAATTTAACACAGAATATTCTGCTTGCAACCTAGAATTGTTGTCCTATAAGCCAGCCAACAATCTAACATGTCTCTGCTTAATATAGCCTAATATTTTTCTTATATTTAGTTATCAAAATTATTGGGATAATTATCCTTCAATTATTCAAAACATATTTGAGAAATGTTCAGCCTATAAAATGTGTTACATTCCTTCCTAAATTGTTTTCAATTAGTATTATTGGGATGAGCTCATTTTCCTCAATGATCATTACCAAAACACAGGGAATTATTTAATATATAAATTGTGAGTTGCTTAATAAATTACACTATATTGAGTTCTTCCCATAGCCAGAAATGGTCTAGGTTCTTTCTATACTTTTACCACAATATCACTGACACATAGACAAAATAGCAAACCTTTTTCACAGATCAGCAAGTAAAGACTCAAGCAGGTTAATTACTCATCCAAGTCATAAAGCTGGTAATTGTCAGGACACCAATCTAAGTTTGGCTCTAGAGTCTTATTCTTCACACAAACTCATGTTATTTCTTTTTCTCAGTAGTGACATCTGTGACAAAGAGTTGAAATTGAAACTGGACAGGAACATACAAATAAAAGAGATGCCTCAATCTCGGTTTGAAAGAGAGTCTTTGACTGACTGTAGAGACCTTAGGAATCCAGATAGCAGGAACTCTGTGTTTTTGGTTGCTCTGATGATTTCCTGGCCTAAAACATATAACTCCAAATCTTAAGAGTTCTACAAATCAGTCTTACAATATTGGAACCCTTAATACCTTAAGCAATCTGAAACATATGGGTCAGATATAGCATAGGATTATTTTATCAAAAGGTTCAGATTATTATGAAATGTGTCACAATCATTTGCTTCCTTTTATATGCAGAAAAAGCAAAAGTAAAATTACTTCTCCATTATGTCTAATAGGTTATTTTATATTGCCATTATGCAGTGATATGTCTCTATTTATCATAAGCTCTCCGCTCATAAATCTTCTAATATTCATCCTTAAGAAAGTGGAACAAAGATGGAGAGGAATTTGTTCCTACAATGTGGATAACAGAAGGGAGTAGGAGTGCAAAGAGGACACAGAGATCATAGAAGTATCTAAGGGGACAGATAGGAAGGAAAGAAGAAAACCAGTAAGTATTTACATTTTTTCTGCCACTGAAAACTTTGACTAGGGTGGTAGTAACAGAGACATTGAGATGTACCATGGATAAAGTGGACCTAGGACATATCAGGGTAGTGAGCAGATCCAGACTCACGTAAAGCAAGACTTGAAAGCAGCTCTCAGTCAGAGCTGCTACAAGGCGGACTCGCTGTTGAAAGGTAAAGAGATGGGAGTTGAACTGAGATAGAATTAAAATTACCTAATTGCTTACAAGTTTTGGTCAAAGAGCTCCAGAAAAGTGAAGCAATAATATTTCAATTGTATGGCCACTTGGAAAAAGAGTTGCAATAGTGGTGGATGAGGTTGACAGAATTTGTAATCTGAATTCCTCTAGAAAGTCTTTATACTTATATGCAGGTTTTGAATCAAGCAAGCATCATTTATTATATAAACATTGTAATATAACTTTGCTGTAAATGCACTTGTTTTATAAGGATGACATAAATGCAACTCGAGTAATAGTCATGCATAAAATTAATACAGAAAATTAATGAAATATCATGTGTCTTTGTCCTGTTGAATTGTATAATTTATACGATAAATCAAAACACTGGAATAATGATGTTTATCTCTGATATAGCCTTTAAAACAGAATAATATATTTTACCTTTGTACCGATAGTCATTAATTTTGGTAAGTTAATATAAGTTAGTTAATATAAGTTAGTTAATATAAGTAAGTTAATATAAGTTAATATAAGGCACACAACTTCCTGAAATTATATTATGTTTTCTAAGTAGAAGGAACTTAGATTTCAGAGTTGACTTAACATGTCCAATAGAACAGATTTCCAGTTGTGACTTCTAATTAATAACTTTTTATAACTGATTTTTATAATTACGTTTCATGGTATCTAATTATTATCATTATCATTATTAGGAAATGAATAAATATGAAAAACACATAGATCAGATTTGAAAGTGTTCCCTCAATAAAAGTAACACCAAGTATCACACCTCAGGAAGTGTAACATTCAAGAGCATACCTCCTTTCTTAGATTACATAAGGAAACACAATTTCTCACTGAGCTTGTATTCAACTTATTTTAGTTTACTTTTACTAAGTTAACTACAAAAGTTGCAGGAGACACTTGGCAATTTTTAACAGTAAAACTAAGTTTCATCTTATTTAGAAGCCTGGTCAACTACCTCAAATAGAAGTCTTTAAGCTTCAAATCCATTAACACCAACTGAATCTGCCATGTGATACTAGGCCCAAGAAGATATCCAGTGAGATTCTCTGGAATATAATCTATGAAAGCAAAAAATTAAGGTCATACTATGGAAACTTGGTTTGTGTCTTCAAAATTAAATAATCTTTACTGGGGAAAGGAGAAAACAATGAGAAATCTACACTTAAAGAGTCTTATGCACTTAGTTATTGATTTTGTTATGAATAATCAGTTTCCAATCAATGTGAGATACTAAAAAATATAGCCCAAATTAACTCATGGTATACTTACATACAAAATGAAAAGGAAGCTAACGAATCTATGTGCTTTAATTAGTTTTTCTAAAGGTAATAGTAATTCCTATTCAAATAACCAATGTTTATGAAATTTAAATAAATTATTTAGAACTAATAACAATAAAATAAAATGCATTTGAGATTTTTAGGTATTTTTTGTAAACCCAGAAAAGTATTGCCTACTGATCTTATTCCACCCCCCACTCTACTTCTATTTCTAACAATGCAATCATTTAATTTGCTTCAAACCAAAACAGTCAATTCAACATTAAATATTGTGTTTGTTTCAAATCAGGACCTAAAGATATTTTCCCTTAAAAAAAAAAATCACTAAACTACAGAATATCAGAATTCTCCAATCAGAAACAATATGTCAAGCCACAGTGAAGCTGATTGGCTTCTTGCAGCAAAGAAGACATGGTTTTTAAATAAAAGCTAATTATTACACTCACAAAAGACTACCCTGATATGTTATGTTAAAATGATTTGTAAGCTGCACTACTACTATAGATACATTAATACTGAGCTAAAAATAGATGCAAAATAAAATCCTGCCATTAAAAAAAAAAACACACACACAGGAAAATGTCCTTTTCATTTGCACAAACACACAATATCACTTTAGGAAGTTGAAATCACATAAAGACAGGACCCTCAGACCCTCGTGGGGAACAAAATGCCCAGCAAAGTAAATTACACTGATCATTTTAACCTCTTGAACTGGCAGCACCTACCAGAGCTGTTTAATTACAGACTAGAATAATGATAGAAAAATGCTGCACACAACAACAGCCCTGTTTCCTATCCTACCTTTGTGGTGACAATGCACAGGCAATCCATCCTGGATCCCTACACAGCACTCAGTGCATGGAAATCACACCAGCAAATCAGCAAAGGTGAGAAAAGCCTTTTGGTAAATAGCACACAGAGAGAAGCAGAGCCTGGATTCTGCATAGACGGCTTTTCCAAGGGGGCCCCTCATAGGAAACTCGAGCCCTCCTCCATACAGCTCAAGGCAAACAGGAGTCTCCTAGGCACCGGAAAATCCCCTAGAAATCAGCTCCGGCAAAACTTCCTGGTAGCTCGCTGGGCTCCTCGGCTGCATGGTCCTTTAGCAGATTCCGTGATCGGAACTGGGCTCCTGTGAGTGCCTCACACGGTTCTATCGTGAAGAGGAGTGTTACAAGAGCACCAGAGAATCACATTTCAGCTCTTGTTCTTGTTTCTGAATTCTGATCTGCTGCTTCAGTACACCCATAAGATTTCCTTTGCCAAAGTCCCCCCTTTGCTGCCTTCTCTCCTACTAACTCTGAGTAAGCACAACAGAAAAAAACTACCCGACCCAGCTATCAAAGGGCTGTCGTGCGGCTGCCAGAACAGCAGCTTTGGGTAATAAAAAGCTATTTATTATGAGCATGATTCCCCGGAGTCTAAATGACTGGAAAGATATGACTGAAAAGCTAAGGTGCATGCAGTGCTGCATACATCACATCTCATCTCAGTTGTAATTACAAGGGCAGCTTCTTACTAATGACTAACAGCTGGATAAGGAAAAGCGGGCCAAGGACATTTTAAAAACTGCAAATTTGGAGCTTTAATTCAGAAAACGTT
This sequence comes from Scalopus aquaticus, assembly GCA_004024925.1. Taxonomy (NCBI): domain Eukaryota; kingdom Metazoa; phylum Chordata; class Mammalia; order Eulipotyphla; family Talpidae; genus Scalopus; species Scalopus aquaticus. The sequence goes on from PVIJ01015635.1 coordinate 28,425, forward strand.
AGATTTCTTCTTTGTGTACCTTTTGTTGATCTGTGATGTATGCGAATACGCAAACAACCTAAATTATTTTTTAAAATAGTATCTTTTAAAATTTGGGTGAAAGGAGGTTCCAGAGTGTTTACAAAAGTTCTCCTTTCTGAAAGACAAAATATGAGTTATTTCCCAAACTTTTCTCTCTCACTTGCTGCTTGCAGACACTTACTATGTGGGCAGGTCTTTATGTTCCCTTCAGCAGCATTTTAACAAATGATCAGCCCTCCCTCTCCCCAATCCCTCCCTTTCTTCCAGCAAAAATGTTATACAGGACTGCCTGTGAGTTGCTTGACAAGCATCATTCTAAGAGAAACATTTTCTTTTCTAGGAAAACTTTTTTTTTTCCCTAGTCTTGGACACCTAGGAAGAGAGAAACTAAAGCAAGACAGAAAGAAGGGCACAGAGAGAATGGGAGAATGAGAAAGTCACTGACAGAATTGATAGCACTACATGATCAATAAAATGAAAATCAATGCCTCATTTTCACTTTGAAGAACACAGAAAGTGAACTGGACCATTGGCACCACCAAGAAGAAGTGTCTAGAGATGCATATATCAGTTGAACCATTCCCTACCCATCCTCCTACTACCACCCACCCTTTTTTTTATAGAAAGCAAATTTTCTGTAATAAACAATTTGGAAAAAAGATGGGCATGTGTTTTCTACCTTTCCTGAATTATTCATGTTCTAACCTCAATATCTTCCTGATTGTTAAATAAATGTCTCAGAAGTGACATGTTATTATTTTACTAAAATGGGAGCAATGTTTCTAAAGCTGTAAAAAATGTTAACTTTCACAGCGAATCAGATATGTCTTCAGAGGAAAAAACCAAAAAAATGTGCTTCGAAAATTACTTATAGTTAAAAAATAATTGCCTCTGAACTGTCATCCCATTGGTATAATACTTGTAACTTAAATGATATCAATGCAATCCATTATCTGGCCCTTCAGTTAGGCAACTGGTAGAGGTTCCATAATATGAAAATGGTAAGGAAGCATTACCCCACCTATTCACCTGCTCATATATTACACCTTTGTGAAAATTTAATTCAACAATACTTCTTAAGTTTGTCTTAGAGTTTATATAATGCCATGTCCTTGAACATTCCCAGGTATCAGAGTGCTTCCCTAACTCAACCAAAGCTTCTAATATATAATGGACAGTGATCTATTCATTGTCAAACTAATTAGTTTTTATGTTTCTACAGCTTTGAAGTTGACCAGGGACTTGTGACATTCTCACCAGCTTGGAAATTTAAAGGCCTTCCCAAGGACAGATACGTAGTAACTTATTGACAGTCCAGGAATTTGTTATGGTCAGAACACAACCAGTCAGGGACTAGAAGGAGGAAGTAAACTGGTTAGCAGAGCAAGATGGGTAACACTGGAAGAAAGGTATCTCTGTAAGTACATTCCATTTTCCTAGAATTAAGAAAGTTGTGCTAAGGTCAAACTGGCAGAGGGAGACTGAGTAGTCTTCTGACCGCGGCTGATCATGGATAAAAACACTTTATAAACTACTGTATAAAGACCTGAAGAAAGAAAAGACAAGTCACCTAGAATAGCTCCTGCCATACTACCTACGCCCCCCAAAGTCACTCATCCAACACATTTCTTGACAGTTCATTAAATGATTTTTTTGATTAATGTCTTTAACACTTACTAGACTATGAACCTTAAAGGTAGCTTTGATTCCATATTCCCACTGCCTGGTATCCATTCCTAACAAATATGCTTCAGAATATATGCAAAGGCACAAGGGTGATCAAAAGCTACCAGAATCCCTGCCCACACGTGAAAGCAAAAACTACAGCACAACACAGTATTCATTTGGGATGTTTGGGAATCACAAAGCAGAGGCATTTAACCCAGAATGAAATACTGTTGACCCTTGATCAAGCCAGGGGTTTGTGGAGCTGACCCTGTACAATCGAAAACCCAAGATTAAATGTTGGCTCCTCAAAAACTTAACTACTAAAAAGCCTGCTGTTGACAGGAAGCCGGATTGCTAATCCTTTAACATATATTTTGCACGTTACATGTGCTACATGTATGTTTTCACAATAAAATAAGCGAAGGAAAAATGTTAAGAAAATATTAGAGAAAAGAGCATAATTTATAGTACTGCACTGTATTTATTGATACTGTAAGTTTACATCCTCTATTTATAAGACAATCTAAACATAAATGGACCTGCATAGTTAATCCTGTGTTGTTCAAGGATCAACCGTAGTCAGGAAAGCTTTCCAGAGTGGAAACTTGAAGTGAGTTGAGTAAGACACATAGCATTTAAGCAGAAATTGTGGCAACAGATTCGACACATTCTGTTATATTTGAAGAAAGAAATGAATCAATAATAGCTTTCATTCTTACAATCAGCTTACATGAACATAATCGATGGGTTGTCATCAAATAAAAGTATTTTAGAGGATAAAGGTATTTTAGAGGAGGCATTTCACAAACTGAATGTGAGATCTCTTCAGGGGGACTAAAAGGCATCATAATGACAAGTGAGTACAATATTCTATAAAAGCATACAGAATATACATATTTTATAGTCAGTAGGTTGTATTTACCACATGTGATTAATTGGATAATGTTTGTATATTTAAATAAAAGTAAACAGTTAACATTTTAAAGTTTAGTTCCACTTATAATGCAGCTTTCTTCTTTGTGTATATCTTACCTTCCATGGACTTCCCACAGATACAAAGATGATAAAAGATAATCGACTCCTTTGCTCAAGGGAAATATTCTTTTATTTTTTTAAATTAACAAGGCATTGGCTTGAAGCACTTTTTACAGACATAGAGCTCAATTGGGCCTGTGATTTCACAAGATGTGCTTGGCAAGATATAAAGTCACAGCCTGCAAACTCCTTTACTTGATATTCCTTAAATTTAATGATATCAAGCCAGGAATATATTGATTCTTAGTAAAATTCTACCATTGGAAGCTTGATACAAGAAATTACTGTTGTAAATTACTTTCATTAAGTTTGTACCTTAACCACTTAAATGCATTACTTTTATTTTGTTTCTAACAGCGAAAACAATATATCTAGCAGCAAAATAGATCCTGTGCTTATTCTCCCAGAATCTAATCCCCTTGAGGGCTCATCTAATACATATCTCTAACACTGACATGGTACCTGCAAATAAAAGGTACAAAAATAGGTATCTTTGGAATGAAAGAATGATCATAGCTTCAATTGTGCCATTTATTTTTCTCAATAGGAGAGTTTTTAAAAGCCTATACTATGCATCCTTTGTCCACATGAGAATCATATATGCATAGAGTAACCATCACATACATACGCATATGTTTCAGAGAAAATATATATAATACAGATGTAAGAAATGAATGAATTGGTGCCCGTAACTGAAGATATTAGTGTTACTGGCAAATCCAGCATGACATTAGAAGGTTGTTTGGAATAACCTGACCTATCATGGAGAAGGGCAGTGTCCAGCTGAAGTGCTGCAACAACAACAGCATGCTGATAAAACTAGGCATTTGCCCTTGTGCTAGAAAAACTGCAAAAAATATATGCATTTTTATTTTTCATGGCAATAATGTATCAGGTAACTATGAGCTGAAGTAGCTGATAGTTTATACATATTATCTCTGATGGTGACAATACCCTTCAGGGAGAAAATATAACCACAATTTTTATATGTGAAGAAAGTGAAATCCTTTGGGATTATACAATTTGCTTTAGATAACACTATACTTAGGTTCACTCCAAACATAGAGTGCAATGTCTGTGTATTTTGTCTTTCATCATCTCTCAAGTTCTGAGGCATTTTCTGCCCCCCTTAGGTCAAATTTGAGAGCAGAGGATAGATAGATTCATAAGGCTGTCTCAGGCTGAAGGTATGCACACTAATTACAAAGCACTTGGCTCCCCATAAAAAAGGCAGGCATATATCTGGGCTGCTACACTGTGATCTTCTTAGTTTATAAGGACCTTGAGAGCAACCCAGAAAAAGTGGACTCCACATTAGAAAGATCAGCTTCAAGAGAAATAACAGAAGAAATCCACCCACATGGACTCTCATCCCTGGCTGTCCCCATATACCCAGGACAGCAGGCACATGAATGACATCTGGAAAGCTTGTTAGCTTAGTAAAATAAATAGACTGTAGGCAGGTCATGGCAAAATGCCTGCCCTCATTTTCAAACTCTCTAGAGGCAAATAGGAAATTAAGAACAACTTGAAAAGGACTTTCTTTTCCAGAGAGTTTTCATGATGAAAAAATATCTAGATAGCACTGGATCTTGAAAATAACTCATGGAAAGCAGGAGTCTATGTACACTGTGCATGTTAAATGTGTATGTTTCTTTGTAAGACAAACATAAAAAAAGAAAAAAGAATAAAATTTAGTGGATCAAAAATTGCTACAGAAATCAAGAAATGATCCTTTTTCACCTAATCTCTCATGATGATTTTAATTGTAGAGAGAAGCATTGCAAGTCACTTTTTCTTGTATAAATGAATTGGAACATAGCTAATTGATAATTATATGAATCCCCTACCCCTAATTATATCATCAAAATATAAACAACCTTTAAAGCTTAGGTAATTTTAAGTTGTAAACTATAAATGATGAAAACATTCGATAATAAATAAATCTGTTTTCCAATCAAAGTTCATATAAACTTTGTGAGGTTTAATTTCTCTATTATATAATGCCAAGAGTTGAATAAAGTCCAGAAATCTAAATAATTGTACACAGGCCAAAATCTAAAGTTTTATGTGATCTAAAATGTAAATTTTCTCTCAATTTTAATTTAAATAACCTTAGTAGTATTGCTAAATGCAATACTTCCCACAGTCCATCTTCCTACACTTATCAACACTAAACTGCTAGCTATTCCTCAAATACAGGATATCACTCTAATTCTTCCTCAAGGCCTTGAATTTTGTTTCCTCTGCCAGAAACTCTCTTCACCTAGAAGAGCCAGTTTCCTTTCTCATTGTGCAGGTCTCTCTTTATTAAATGTACCACCTCAGTAACATCTTCCCCAACTGACCTCATTAATTAAATTAGATTTTCTCCCATAATTCTCTATTACATAATTTTATATATTTTCTTCATGGCAATAACCACAGTCTGAAATTATCTTCTACTCATCCTTACCATATTCTCCGTTTAAAATTTATTCTGAGAGCAAGAGGCTTGTTTATTTTGTCTGTGGCTGTGTCACCAATGTTTATAACAGTGCCTGGCACACAGCAAATGCTAAATAAAGAATTTTTTTGAATGAATGACTAAGACGCATCACAGGGAAACTCTTTTTAATAGGGTTAAAATTAGGCATCCAACATGAATTTTAAAGTCTACCACTTTTATTTAATATAGCTTGTTTTCTAAAGATGTGAATTATATCACCATTATATTTATAAATATATAAAATAAGAAATAATTTTCATATTCAGCATTAAATTTTGATTGAACAGGCTGTGATTAGCCACATTTAAATACACATTGTCATTAAGGATTCATAACCAGTGAATTAAATATAATTAACAAGTGAAGAAACTGAAGGTCAGAAAAATTGACCTGTCCCAATTTTTCAAATTACTGGTAGGTTAAACAGTGCGCATAGGACACTATATTTACTAAGCTGAATGAGGCTGTGAACCTTGATTATCTACCTCCAAGACCCTTTCCATCTTTGTTAAAATGCTGATCTGCTATACTTTCAATCTCATTAAATATATTGATTCAGATAGGAACATAATATGCAAATATTTGATTTTTTTTAAATGTTCTCTATCTAGATAGTTCCAGCAGAGCCAGAAGCTAAAAGCCTTCCCAATATACCAGGAACAAGGCAAGGATGTCCACTCTCACCATTGCTTTTCAATATGTTGGAAGTCCTCGCCAGAGCAATAAGACAAGAGAAAGACATTCAAGGAATCCAAAAAGGAAAAGAAGAAATTAAACTGTCTCTGTTTGCAGATGATATGATAATATATATACAAAACCCTAAAAACTCCATAGAAAAACTACTCAAAATTATAGACCAGTTCAGTAAAGTAGCAGGATACAAAATCAACACACAAAAATCAGTAGCCTTCCTATATGCAAACACCCAATCTGAAGAAGAAGAAATTAAGAAATCCATCCCCTTCAAAATCGAAACCAAAAAAATCAAATATCTGGGAACAAATCTAACAAAAGACGTAAAAGACTTATACAAAGAAAACTATAAAACACTGTTGAAAGAAATAGAAGAAGACAAAAGAAAATGGAAAGACATCCCATGCTCATGGATTGGCAGGATTAACATTATCAAAATGGCAATCCTCCCAAAAGCAATTTACAGATTCAATGCTATTCCAATAAAAATCTCAATGACATTCTTCAAAGAAATAGATCAAGTGCTGATGGAATTCATATGGAACCACAAAAAAACCCGCATAGCTAAAGTCTTCCTGAGTAAAAAGAAAGAAAACGGAGGAATTTCACTCCCTGATTTCAAACTATACTACAAAGCTGTAATAACTAAAACAGCATGGTACTGGAACAAAAACAGACACAAGGACCAATGGAACCGAACAGAATACCCAGAATTAAAGCCGCATATCTATGAACAACTAATCTTTGACAAAGGAGCAAAGAAAATGCAGTGGAAAAAGGACAGTCCATTCAATAAATGGTGCTGGGAAAACTGGACAGCCACATGCAAAAAAATGAAACTAGATTACTGCCACATGCCCTGCACAAAAACTAACTCAAAATGGATAAAAGACCTAGACGTAAAACCTGAAAACATAACATTTGTAGAAGAAAATATAGGCAAAACTCTACACGACATACATGTCAGCAGAATCTTTAATGACACATCCCCCAAAGCAAAGGAAGTGAAGGACAAGATAAACAGATGGGATTACATCAAAATAAAAAGCTTCTGTACAGCAAAAAAGACCTTAACCAAAACAAACAGACACCCTACCAACTGGGAAATGATCTTTGCACACAATACATCCCATTAAGGACTGATAACAAAAATTTACAAGAAACTCACACAACTCAACAAAAACAAAACCAAAAACCCAGTCAAAAAGTGGGCGGAAGAGCTAAAAGGACACTTCTCCAAAGAAGAAAAGCAAATGGCCAACAGATACATGAAAAAATGCTCAACATCACTTATAATCAAGGAAATGCAAATCAAAACCACTATGACATACCACCTCACACCTGTGAG
>PVIJ01015636.1:0-35718 GCA_004024925.1 Scalopus aquaticus
ATCACGGGTGAATTGGTGGTGGGCTACCCAAGGGGAAAACAAAATGTAAAAGACATAAAAAACAAAAATATACATAAAAAAAAAAAACAGAGGGGAAGAGCACAAGGAAGTATGGTGATGGATCATGGGTGCTATGGTGGTGGAGTACTACAGGGACTACACCCAAAGGGAGAAATAAAATATTCCCCCAAAATTAACAGTGATATAGAGGAAAAAGTACTTAAAATAAATATGAATTTCATATTCATATTAATTTAGCAATTTCTCTACAACATGCTTTCTGCCAGTAGCAATGAAGAGTCACCTACTAGTAGCTGCAGGCAAAATTCTTTCTGCCATGACTCTTTACTTCTCCTCTAATAATCCTGTACACAGTGTGTTGGGACAATCATTCACTGTTGCTCAGGGAACAATCTCTACATTATTATTTACTGCACAATCCTGATTGATGACATTTTTGACTGAGTCAGGCAAATCTTTGTATTCAAGGGAATGGACTCAGGAAATTATTGGAGAAATTCTTTAGAGGTTAGAAACTGACTGACATTGTAAAGCAGTGCACAACACAGGAATTTATCATAAGCTAGAAGCTTTCTTTTGTCCAAATGGACAGAACCAAGGAATATTTTCTTATTCCAAAGGAACCTTGTCCTTAAAAAGATGAGTTTATAGGGGCATCCCTGGTGGCACAAGGGGTTAAGTCTCAGCACTATGAAGCTATCAGCAGACACTGAGGCACGAGTTCTATTCCTGGCCACAGAGATGACCCACGAGGCGCAGCAGACCTCTCACTGCTTCCCTCTGCAGTGTATTTCAATCAGTCTGCCTGTTCTGCTACCCACACTGTCTCTGGTGGATCTTCTCACCTCTGGCCTATACTCCAACTCTTGTATGCATAAATAAATAAATCTTTAAAAAAAAAGATGAGTTTATAAAGCCAACCTTTACTTCATGGATAGCACACTCTAATACAACAGAGTCTATGAAATAAAGGCTTCTGAGAGATTCACTTATTTCTACTTCAGCATCTAAAACTCCCCCAGTACCCTGTGACATAGGTTTTGGTATTCCAGAATAAATGCAGAGGAATTTTATATATGCTGAGTCTGAAAATGATTTGTCTTAGTGTAGAATAAAAGTTCCATTCTATTTCTTTTAACTCCTCTACAGATTTTAGGTCCTAGAAGTTGCTTAATAATGGACCAATTTACATACTAGAGAACCATTTCTCTAATTTCATGAGATCTCTTTGGAAGGTTTTCTGAAATATAAGCAATTTCATTCACCTTAATCTTCCTGGCGACTGGTAAAGCTGAACTGCCTTGTATAGTTACGGATATCCACATCCAGCTCAAGAATTCATTGTAGTAACTCATCTTTATCATCACCATTTAATTTTTTTTATTCTTCTGTCTACAAGACACTTTCCTAGAAGTCAACATATTGACTTCCAAAAAACTTAAATCATTAAGTAAAATAAGTCTGTTGCCTATTTCCTAAGTAAGTATGTAGCACTGAGAGGAAATCAAATATTGACCATTATGGCATATGAAGTAAAAGATTGTCCTAATAATGACTCACTAATAAACACTTTTTGGGTGTGTCCTGAAAGAATGTGTCCTCTGTATTTCTTAACCCTTCCATGAAAACACCAAGCCCCAAATTCAATCTTCTAAGTTCACTGAGAAAATTCAAGACAGAGAAAAAACCTGGCAAAAGTCTAAAGAGAAGAAACTCCCTGAGGTCAAAAAGGGTTAGACCCTAGGTCAAAATCTATAAATGTGTTTTTAAAACCTCTTATATTTAAAGATCAGAAGACTTATAGAGGAATCTGATATTTTAACATCTTTTGGAAATTCTACAAGTGGCTCAACAATGGGCCTACAGCAATATCTTAAAATTATCAGTAGAGTTGATGCTGCTGGCTCACTTTGGATGGAGTATGAATTCTCTGGTACCAACTATTCAGAGGATGCATGAAAATTCAGTTATGAAGCTCTGCTACATTGGTATACAATGTCTTCCCAGTCTTACTAGTAATTTGATTGAGATAGGGGATCAAAAATACAAGCTCCAGCGTCAGTTAGTCTATATATTTACAATATGACATTAGGCATTTTGTTGCCGGTATCTTAGACTCCTCAGGTGAAATGTCCCAGGACTTGGAGATTCTTTCCTAGTTTCCTTCCTTCCTATACTAACATTCTGTGAATCTGTGACCAACTAAGTAGTCACAATTTTCAGTCCCTAGACTTTGCAGTTCTGGTTGGTTAGCTTATTTGATGACTTTGTTTCCTGATTTCCATCCTTTTACTTCCAAGTTACATGTCTTTGAATTTAAAATATGTCTGCTGGGCCTCCCTCGTGGTGCAACGGGTTAAGTCTCAGCACTGCGGAGCCATCCATAGTCACTGCAGCACAAGTTTGATCCAGTCAGGGAGCTCCCCACATGGCAAAACAGACCTCTCCTGCCTCACCCACGGCTCCCCTCAGCAGTATACTTCAGTAGATATGCCTGTTCTGCTCCCCACTCTGTCTCTGGTGAATCCTCTACCACCTCACACCTCTGGCCTACACCCCAGTTCTTGTATGTATAAATAAATCAATCTTAAAAAAAAAATGTGTCTGCTATAGATAGCATGTAGTTGGATATATTTTTTAATCCAGACTGACAATCTCTGCCTTTTGATTAGATTGTTTAATCCAGTCATATTTAATGTTATTTATTTAAACAGTTGGATTTGTCTCCCACTTTACTTTTTTTTTTTTAAGATTTATTTATTTATACATACAAGCTGGGGTACAGGCCAGAGGCGTGGGGCAGCGAGAGGGTTCACCAGAGACAGAGTGGGGAACAGAACAGGCAGATCAGAAGTACACTGCTGAGGGGAGCAGCGGGCGAGGCAGGAGAGGTCTGCTGTGCCATGTGGGAATCTCCCCAGCCAGGCATTGAACTAGCGCCACAGCTGCCGACAGCTCCACAGCGCAGCGCTCAACCACTGCACCACCAGGGAGGCCTCTCCCACTTTACTTTTTGTTTTCTAAGTGACACATGTCTTACCCCTCTATCCCACTTACCATTAAGTAGGAATGTTTGCATTAAAGGAATATTTTCCAATGTAGAATCTTAATTTCTTATTTAAACTGCATGAATATAATATATACCTCATTAAGATCAGATTCAGATTTATAATTGCTAATTCCAGCACACAGATCTATCTCTTTATGTTTCTATGTAGTTTTAGTCATATTTTCCCCTTTTATAACATGATTGTTATCCTTATTACATCTCTGACAGCTGCAATCCCAATAATAGTTACAATTACTACTTTATAAAATTCTGTGTTTTAAAACTCTGAAAGAAGAAAAAAGCAAGTGCATATTTATAGTTTTTTAATATTAACCCTCTTATCTATCATTTCTAGTTATCTTCATTTGCTCTTGTTCATTTAAACTACCATCTGGAGAAATTTCCTTAATCCAATACAGTTTTCCCCCTACTCATTTCTTTTTTTTTCCCACTGGTCAACAAATTTTTACAAAAGTCATGTTACTGAAATTAAATCAGTCATTTCCTATTAATTTGTATGTGCTCACCATGAATACAACAGTCAAATTCTAATTTTGGCTCTAGGTTTTTTTGTAATCTGCAATAAATTCATGTTTACATCACAAAATGCATGCCAATAGTAATAGGCCTACGGTTAATACCTGTAAAAAATCAAGTCATAGACTACTTCATAGATTTCTTTGCTTGTCTCTTGTACAGCTGTTCAGGAATAGAATAGATGAAGATGGTTTCTATTTTGCAAAAGCACAGCCTTAAGACACAGTTTCGAAGAGTCTAGAAATAGTCTCCATTCTTGTGGGTCATGAGTGGTTTCTAAGGCATTCATTAGACCCTCAATATTGGAACAGAATATCACAGTTCCTTGTGTTCTCCTCTCCCCCATTTTGAGCCCTTATGCTCCCCACCCTCACTGAATATCTCTCTCTTATTTGGTTTCTCTAGATTCCTGTTATAAATGAAATCATTAGATATTTTTCTCTTTCTTTCTGGCTTATTTCACTGAGCATGATCCCTTCTAACTACATCCATGTTGCTGTGAATTGCATGTGTTTATCTTTTTTGAATGCTGAATAGTACTCCATTGTGTATATGTACCACATCTTCTTGATCCAATTGTCTATTTTTGGGCATCTGGTTTGTTTCCATACCTTAGCTATTGTAAACAGTGCTGCAATAAACATACGGGTGCATGTATCCTTTTGGATTAGTGTTTTTGTGTCCTTTGGGTAGATTCCCAAAAGTGGTATCGCCAGGTCATATGGAAGCTCCATTTTTGGCAGTTTGAGGAACCACCATACAGCTTTCCATAATGGTTGGACCAATTTGCATTCCTACCAGCAGTGTAGAAGATTTCCTTTTTTTCCACATCCTCACCAGCATTTGTTGTTGCCTGTTTTTTAATGTGCACCATTTTCACTGGTGTAAGGTAGTATCTCATTGTGGTTTTGATTTGCATTTCCCTGATTATAAGTGATGTTGAACATTTTATCATATACGTGTTGGCCATTTGCTTTTCTTCTTTGGAGAAGTGTCCTTTTAGCTCTTCTGCCCATTTTTTGATTGGTTGTTGACTTTGTTTAGCTGAGTTGTGTGAGCTCCTTGTAGATTTTTGTGGTCAGTCCTTTATTGGTTGTATTGTGTGCAAAGATTTTCTCCCAATTAGTAGGGTGCCTGTTTGTTTTGGTTAATGTCTCTTTGCTGTACAGAAGCTTTTTATTTTGATGTAATCCCAGCTGTTTATCTTTTCCTTCACTTCCTTTGCTTTGGGGGATGTGTCTTTAAAAATGTGACTAAGATGTATGTCATGTATTATTTTGCCTACATTTTCTCTATATATTTTACGATTTCATGTATTACGTCCAAGTCTCTTATCCATTTTGGTTTTCGTGCATGGCATGAGGTAGTAGTCTAGTTTCATTTTTCTGTATGTAGTCGTCCAGTTTTCCCAGCACCATTTGTTGAACGAACTGTCCTTGTTCCACTGCATATTCTTTGTACCTTTATCAAAGATTAATTGTCCATGTATATGTGGATTGATTTCTGGGTTCTCTTTTCGATTCCATTGATCTGTGGGTCTATTTTTGTTCCAGTACCATGCAGTTTTAATTATTATGGCTTTGTAGTATAGTTTGAAGTCTGTCAGGGTGATACCTCCATTCTCCTTTTTGGTCAGGAGAGCTTTGGCTATTTGAGGTTTTTTGTGGTTCCATATGAACTTCATCAGTATTTGTTCTATCTCTGAAGAATGTCATTGAGATTTTCATTGGAATAGCATTGAATCTGTAAATTGCTTTCAGTAGTATGGCCATTTTGATAATGTTAATTCTTCCAATCTGTGAACAGGGGATGTCTTTCCATTTCTTTGTGTCTTCTTCTATTTCTTTTAATAATGTTTTATAGTTTTCTTTGCATAGGTCCTTCACCTCTTTTGTTAGGTTTATTTCCATGTATTTGATGTTTTTGTTTGTTTCAATTTGTAAATGGGGTAGTTTTCTTGATTTCTTCCTTTTCTGATTGATTGTTTGTGTATAGGAAGGCTACTGGTTTCTGTGTGTTGGTTTTGTATCCTGCTACTTTACTAAATTGATTGATTATTTCGATAAATTTTTCTGTGGAGTTTTTAGGGTACTCTATGTATATTATCATATCATCTGCAAATAGTGATAGCTTTACTTCTTCTTTCCCTATTTGGATTCCTTTTATGCATTTCTCTTGTCTTCTTGCTCTGGCTAGGACTTCCAGTATTATATTGAAAAGCATTGGTGACAGTGGACATCCTTGTCTTGTTCCAGATTTCAGGGGAAAGGCTTTCAGCTTTTCACCATTGAGAATGATATTGGCTGTATTTCTCATACATTTTGAAATACAATTGTTCTAGGTATAGATCCTTACTTGACAGGTATTTTTGTTTGTTTTGAACATACTGAATACATTTTTTAACCAGAAGGTAGTTATTAATTTTTTGGAGTTTCCCTGTTAGTTATGAATCATCTTTCTCATGCTACTTTCAAGATTTTCTCTTTGTTTTTGGCCTTCAGCATTCTTATTATATTGTGTCTGTTTACCTTTGGCATTTGTCCTGCTTCATGTTTGTTTAGCTTCTTGAATGAGTACATAATTTTTGGAATAAATCTGGAAAGTATCCAGCTACTGTTTTTTAAAATTTTTTTCTGCTCCATTATATCTTCTCCAATACTCATATTACATACATGCTTTTTTGATTAATAGTGACCCATATTACTCTGAGACTATTTTAATTTTTCTTCACTCTTTTTTTGAAAGAGTGAAGTCTTTGAATTTGAATTTCATAATGCCTAAGTTTTCTTCAAGTTTACTAATTTTTTTCCCTTCTGCTATTCAGATCTGTTGATTCCCTCTAGTGATATTTCATTATGGTCATTATCGATTTTAACCCCATAATTTAGTTTAAATATAATTTTTAGCTCTATATTGATATTCTCTAATGCACTATTTTCATCAGACCTTCCGTTATTTCTTTAATCATGGTTTACTTTGGTTCTTTGCACATTCTTATAGTGGTTACTTTGAAGTCTTTGTCCCACTTGTTTGTGGTCTATAATCATCTGAATGTGCTGTTGAATACAATTTTCTAGTATTTTGCTGAGGATTTTTGTAGCTATAATATATTCATCAGAGATATTGATTTATAGTTTTCTTATGGTGTCTTTGGCTTTGGTATTAAAGTTAGGTTGGCCTGATAAAATGAGTTTGGAAATGCTCCCTCATCTCCAATTTTTGGAAGAATTTAAGAAGTGTTGGCATTCATTTACTCATGTGCTTCCCTTTGATAGGAGGTTTTTGATTACTGATTCAATCTCTTTATTACTGGTCTGTTCAAACTTTCTGTTTTTTTTTTTTTATGATTTGGTCTTGATAAGTTATTTGTTCTTAGGATTTATCCACTTCTAGACTATCAAATTTATTGGTATGTAATTATTCACTAGTCTCTTATGGGAGTTACCTTGTAGGAGTCAAGCTGATTTTTCTTACTGCTTTCAAAATTCATTTCAGACTTTTGACAATCATGATTTCTCTCAAGTGTAGATTTCATTCAATTCATCATTTTTAGGATTCATGGATCTGGATGTCTACTTCCCCTGAACTTTGCAATGTTTTTAACCATAATTTCCTTAAATAAGTTTTCTTGTTTTTTCTCTCTCCTTTGCCACACATGTAATGTATATGAGGTCTACTTTTTGATATCACATAGTTTCTTAAGCTTACTTCATTCTTTAATTTTTTTTTCTTTTTTGTTCCTCTGATTGGATGTCTTCCAATGATTTGACCTCAGCTTGGCCAGTTCTTTCTTCTGACTGATGTGCTGTGCTATTAAACCTTTCTATTGAAATTTTCAGTTAAATTATTACAGTTTCAGTTCTACGATTTGTTTGGTATATTTTCTAGCAATTTGTTGAAGTCATTACTTTGTTCATGCATTGCTTTCCTGATTATTGATCATCTTCATGATAGTTATTTTGAAATCTCTGTCAGGTAAATCACATATTCCCATTTCATTTCATTAGGATCATTTTCTGGAGATTTGTCATGTTCTTTTATTTAGAATCTATTTTTCCCTGTTTCTTCATTTTCCTTGATTTAGTGTTAATGTATACACAAGAGGAAAAAAGTCCTCACAGACCAGGTTCTCTCTGACTTGTCTCTTTTCCTGACTATACTCATATTTTAAGTTCCATTGATTGTTCTAATATTTTAAACAATTATTTGGGAGAATAATTTGTTGTATAGACTTCATCAATACTATTTGGACTCTCTGGAAGAGATTGACCCTGAGTCAGTATTTGAGATTTGTTCTGACTTTAGGCCATCTCCTTCAAACTCTCTCTTTCCTAGGTTCATTTGGACAAACTAGCTGACCTTTGGCATAACTTATATATGTCCAATAAATCTACAAATCTCTTAATTACTTTTAGCCACAAACTATAATGTTTTAAAAAAATGTTCTTAGGTTTGAATTTCTCATATTCTGTTGCAAATGAAGCCAATTCTTTCTGAAAGGAATTAGGAATACTCTTTAAATGGCCTCTTCTCTTTCTTCCCTGAGCAAAATTCCTGAGCCTTAGTTATAGCACCAGGATTGGGGGCAATAGCATGTTCCTCTGTGAGTCACCTTCCTGCTTTAGTAGTTGACAACACAGTAGAGGGGTCCAGAAGCTTCATGTCTTCTTGACTTAACCTCTCCCAGGATAGAATCCCTATTTTATGGATTGGGCTAATGGCTATTGAGGTCCCAGTATTCTCATCATTACTATAGCCACTCCATGAGTGGAGTCTAGGAAGAAGAATGGAACCAATCTTCTCTCCTACTACATTAACACTGAATTTAGCCTTAGCAACAGGTAGCTTCAGGGAGAAAAACTTGTTTTCTTGGCTGTGTCTGTCAGGAGTGGAGTTTCCATCCTTTTGAGTTTGGAAGAAGGTACTGAGAGATCATATTTCAAATACCAGAGACTCATGCAGTTCTTTCTGAATTAGATACTTTTTTGATGCTTCTGCATCAGCTATATGTCTTGGAGCCAATTCCAGAGACTCTTAATGATTATTTGTATTTTTATCATTTATTTATAATTTTCACCAGTTTCTTTGAATACATTCTCATATTGCAAAGAAAAGTGATACAAACAGTACCTGTTTATCAGTTTTCAAATAGACATTTCACCAAAATTTGCCAAATTACATCATTTTGTCACTTTCAGGGTAAGGTAGACATGAAAACACTCCATGCCAACAAGATGTCAATCTTCTAACATGTTATATCATTGTTAATTTCAATTGCATCCAATCAATAATCACTACTCTGTAATTCCAGCTGACTAGGAATGAAAGAATATATGTATGTATCACAAACTATGTGTTTGTACCACAAATTTAACTCTACTTGGAAGGAAATCATATAACATTGTTTTCTCATGATGACCATAATTTTGATCATACCTTTGATACCTCCCCTTATATTTCTCAGCTAGTTTGCTAATGCAATAGAAAACAATAAAATATCCCAGCTTTTTTACTCTTATCTGCTAGTATCCACACAAGTACGTGCATGAAGAAAAGATAATTTTTAACAATTTGCAAATATTATTGGGTTTTATTCATCTTGCTGAAAAAACATACCAATTATGAAAAAGACCTTTTATTTGACCTTTTCTAGTTCTCACTTCATCCTTAAATGCAAAGTTCTGCCTTTGCATTTATGGCTTTGCAGTTCAGGTCTGACGCTCACATTTAATATAACCTTTTTGCTACCTCTAAATGTATCAGTGCTGTTTCAAAGCATGAGATTTAACTGATAATATTAACAGACCATTAAATAATGAGTTACAGAAACTTTAAAGCATGGACAATTTGTTGCAACAATGTGGCCTAAGTAAATAATCAGAACATGCACCTTTCACCTATCAAGGTGATACCTAGTTCAGCAACCTCTAATTATCTAAGCATTTTCAATATCAAACTTTGAATGTCATTTTCCAGGGCATTTTTGGTTCATCCTCTATTGCCCCTAATTTAAGAAATATAAGTGAATTTTAATAATCTTACAAATACAAAATTGTGAGGAAGGCTTTGCATTCTCCTAAATGAAAGTCACATAATACATTGCACAAATATATAGTCACAGTTTTTAGATTAGCCCATATTGTCTAAAAACTATACTGCTATATCTGCTATTAATCAGGGTTATTGAGAGTTATGTGTGTCAGTGGAATATGAATAGGGTCTAATCAAATACATGTAGAACATGGAGGTATTTTTAACAACCCACAAATTAAAATTTATAAAGTGTTATTGGCTACTGTTGTAGATTTCCTTACATATCAAACTAGTTTGAACTAAGAACATTTATCACAGAGATTTGGTGAACTGATGTCTAAAATTATATATGAGTAAATTAACTATTTCAGGTAGCGTTAAGAATATTTTTAGTAGAATGATGCTATAATAAAAGGTGATACTAATTTCTCCCACAATATTTTCTTTATGCTTGATTTTCACAGCAAATTATCACTATTAATTGTAAACTGTGAAGATACGTAACATGTTTTTATTTGTTTTGTTTCTTTATCAGTCATACCCAACAGCTAGAGTAATATGTTTTACATATTATGGGTAAAAACAGGCTTGATTACATCTTTTTAAATTTAAAGTTTTTGTTAAAATATAGGTAAAATTTACATATAGTTATATAAACAAATTTTAAGAGTATAGTTCAAAGAGGTCTAATAAATGTTTATATCTATGTAAATATTACCCTAACAAACATATAGAACATTTTTTTATATAGAACATTTTAATCATCATAAAAAGTTTGCTTACACTCCTTTGCTACCAATATTTACCATCCAAAGTAATCAGTGTCTTGATTTTTACCACCACACATCATTTTTTACTCTTATAGACATTCATAAAAGTCATATATATTTTCTTTCATATTTGACTTCTTTTGTTCACAGTGATAATTTGGGGGTACAGCCATGTCATTGCATGTATAGTCAATTATTTTTTAAATTTATATAGCAAGGTATTCCACCATATGAATCTACTACAGTTTATTTACCCATTCTCATGTTGATAGAAGTAGGACATGTTCAGGGCTGGGGTCTGAAAAAGAGCTCCTTTATGGAAAGTATATAATTTTTCATTTGTAGAAATTCATGCATGTTTGTAGGTTTATTAAAAATTGCCAAGCAGTTTTTCAATGTGATTGTACCATTTTATATTCTCACCAGCAGTATATGGGAGTTCCAGTTGTTCAACATCTTTGCTGTAACTCAACATTTTCAGTCCTTTTAATTTTAGCTAATTTAGTGGGAGTGAAGTGGTGTCCAAATGTAGTTTTTAGTTTTTCTATCCCTGATCTTAAAGATGTTGAGCAATTTTTCAGACGCCCAACTGAAAATATATGAAAATAACTTTTCAGTTATTTTCATATATTCTTTTGGGAAGTGTATTTTAAAGACTTTTTACTACTTTATTAAGTGTTTTTAAAAATATATTATTGACTTGTTTAGGGTTCTTTATATATTCATGATTTATATATTCCAGATATGAACTCTTTGTTAGATACCTGTGTTGCAAGGATATTCTCCTAGTCTTTGGTTTGCCTTTTTATTGTTTTAATGGGTCTTCTGATGAGATGTTTCTAATTTTGATAAGGTCTAATTTATCAATTTTTTCTCTTTTATGGCTGGGGCTTGTTGTGTCCTAATACATCTTTGCCTATCTCACAAAGATATTTTCTTTCTTTTTTTTTTTTTAAAGATTTATTTATTTATGCATACAAGCTGGGGTACAGGCCAGAGGTGTGGGGCGGCGAGAGGGTTCACCAGAGACAGAGTAGGGAGCAGAACAGGCAGATCCACGGAAATACACTGCTGAGTGGTGCAGCGGGCCCAGCAGGAGAGGTCTGCCGCGCCATGTGGGACTCTCCCCAGCTGGATGTTGAACTTGTGTCACCCGCTGCCAAAGCTCCACAGCGCAGCACTTAACCGCTGTGCCACCAGGGAGGCCCCAAAGATATTTTCTTTTTTTTTCCCCTAAAATCTTTACAGTTTTCCTCTTAATTTTGGGTTATTTCTTGGATGTTCTTCCTCAGGAAACTTACTGAAACAGAGATTTCCATAGGAGGTTTATTGGGGTTTGCATAATTTAGCACCCTATATATTATACCCATTGTTAGTTTTGATCCACTTACTTCATATAATAAGAAATAACAGACGCAGCTCTTCAAATATTGGCGCTGGTTAAGGGTATGCATGCAAGAAAGTCAAACCCAGGAATATGAACTTATTACCAAGTGACTGAGTGATCTTCTCAAGGGATAAGGTAATATCAGAGTCTCAGTATTAGTTTCTTTTGCTGCAAGTTGGACATGCTTTAGTGACAGTAGCTAAATTGCCCAGGTAAATGCAGACTCATGCATTTGATACAACGATCTTCCTACTTTATACCCACTCCAACAGATCTATTTACATGCATCATCTCTAGACTTCCTTATCCTTTATCTTCTACTCTCTCATTTTAGGCAACTGGCCAACAAGACAAGTCACTCACCATGGCCTTAGAGCATGTGTGTGTGTGTGTGTGTGTGTGTGTGTGTGTGTGTGTGTGTGTGTATTTTCTTACCTTGGATTACTTCTCCTTCCTCACAAAGTAGTGGTACAGTTTTACTTCCCAAGCTTGCCCACTGGAAAGATTTTCCCTCATTTCCATCTTCCCTTCACCTTGAATGGGGCTGTAGTTCACTTGTGTAACTGTGTTTCATCAACCTACCAAGCTGATCTACCTGTCAACCAATTTTCCTCATTATTCAGATTATAAGTAATTCCCACAATAGCTATATCTATAAGCAGAGGGAGAAATGCCCATGTGACATCACAATCTGTCTCACTTGCTTATGTAGCTAACACGTGTCCTCTTATCCTACTTGTGCCTTAGGTCACTGTACCACTTACCTCTGCAATAGATGGCTGTCAGGTCTGCCTGATATAATGACTTGGGTTTCTAACTGAAACTAGCCTAGCATGAACATTTCTGGCTGCATAGTCATTTGATATTCCATGATCAGGGATTCCATCTCTAGCAGACCCCAGTAATATGCAAAAAAAACACAACAACAACAATAAAAAAAACCCCTATTTTTCTTAATAGTATAAACATAAGCTTTCTCTAGTTACATAGATGTGTACATTGTGATTTTTATAGGGAGTCTTATCATAAGCTCTTCACAATCCATTTTCCCATCACTGATAATTCTTATATTACGTGATTTGCATTGCAGCCTGGACTTGATGCAGGAATCGTTTTCCTGTGAGTCCCACTCAAAACTGCTAATCTTCCAAATCATTTGGGAGATGAATTGGAGTTTTCCCGCATATGGAATATACTGCCTCAAGAAATCTGAGAGGACTACTAAGTGTCACTCCTGTTCTTAGTTGTTTTAGGGAGAAGATACAATACTTCATTCTTAACACTGGAAAGTGTGCCACCGTACGCCATAAACTACAGGAATCTTAAAGATGCCACTGAAGTGGTGGTCACTTGAATCCATATGAAGTTAATACTTTTTGGTACATGGGAATTACCAAAGCCTCCAAAATCTTTCCATTTCTCATTCATCTGGTCTGATTAATGTGATGTAATCTATATAGTAATCTGTGATATTGCATGGTAAGGCCAAATGGTACAGAACCTTTAGTACTATAACATGACAGATGGAAGGAGAGTTAATATAGCCCTGCATAAATACTGTGAAGAATACAGTTGTCTATCCTACATAAATGCCAACTTTTTCTGGCCTTCTTTTTGGTAGGAATAGAAGAATGCATTACCAGATCAATGACCCATAAAATATATATGAGTTCATATTTAACCTCCAGGAAATATCTTAATCTGCCCCTGAATTCCTTAACCTTAAAATGGTAGTGATGGTGATTATTACCCATGTAATTACTATTATTACATTATTAATGAATTAATTAAGCATTAATTACACTGGTCAACAGTGAGATCGTTACTGACTTAAAAAGGCCCTAATCTGTAGTATCTTAGTGTGCTAAACATGAATATAACCCTGAAAACTTTTTATTAGCTTTTGTTTTGAAGATATTTCATATAATTCATTTTATATGTTTCACCATGTAAATTTATCCAGTAGAACTGCAATAACATCCTAAATCAGCCTAGAATGATGTAATATTGCATTGCACTGCATAATACCATCATGCACACATCATCCAGAGTTGACTGCATCACTCTGATGTAATGCAATACTATTGCCAGGCAGCTGCTGAAGTAAGCTGACGTCAGCAGTGCACTATAGAAAGCCCTGTCAGAAAGGTTGAGCACTGAAAATATTTCAGACTTTGTGCAAGACCGTTTAAGCTACTGTTCCATAGAACTGTTATTATTTTATCTTTAGGCACAACACAGAATAGTAATGCCTTGAAATGCGTTAATAGCGTGGACAATTTCTGCTCTATTTGTGGGGAAGTGACATTTGCCAACCAGAACAAAAGTATCACTTCTCAAGTGAAAAAGGCTTATCATCTTTACTTCGGATGCAAGGTTGGTGACCAAGACAAACCTTGGGCCCCGCATAGATGCTGTGCTACATGTACAACACAGCTTTCACAGTGGTGAAATGGCAGAAGACCAACAATGCCGTTTGCAGTTCCCATGGTGTGGAGAGAGCCAAGCAACCACAGAAAAGACTGTTCCTTCTACTTGGTTCCTCCTCTCTTCAGCGGAATAACGAAGCAAAAGAAGTTGAGAATAGTCTACCCAAATATTCTGTCTGCATTGAGACCAGTTCCACATGGTGAGGGACTTCCTATTCCAGAACCTCCAGCAGGATATTCTCTTGATTCATCTGATGAGGACAAGGGTGAGCCGACCTGTTCTTCTCCTGTTCCATCAGCATGCAGTGATCCAGATTTTCACTGTGGTGCATCATCAACCCTACACACACTAACACAGGAAGAACTAAATGACCTGGTTTGTGATTTGGACTTATCCAAGAACAAGGTAGAATTGCTAGGATCAAAACTCCAACAATGGAATCTTCTAGAAGATGATGTCACAATGACTTTATATCGAAAGCGCCACCAGCAGTTGGAGCCTTTTTTTCAGAAAGGAAAGTACTCTGGTATTCTGTTCTGATATTGAGGACCTCATGAATGCCTTAGAAATCACTCATGACCCACAAGAATGGAGACTATTTCTAGACTCTTCAAAACCGAGTCTTAAGGGTGTGCTTCTGCACAATGGAAACTGTCTTCCATCTATTCTATTCCTGAACAGCTGTACAAGAGACAAGCAAAGAAATCTATGAAGTAGTCTATGACTTGATTTTTTACAGGTATTAACCGTAGGCCTATTACTATTGGCATGCATTTTGTGATGTAAACATCGATATACTGCAGATTACCAAAAAATACTAGAGCCAAAATTAGAATTTGACTGTCATATTCGTGTTGAGCACATACAAATTGATAGGAAATGACTAATTTTATTTCCATAACCTGACTTTTGTAAAAATTTGTTGACCAGTGTTATTAATTCACTTTGTTGGTCAAGGTGGCAGTTTCCCCTTGACCTCCTATATTACTGCAGCTCATATTCAACAAATCAAGTAACCAATGTAGGGGTTCACATCTTCCTATCAATCTTCATTTCAATCATAGAGGTGGAGACTGAGGCTTGTGGATCCAATGGATCTACTTGTGACCCACGACCCCATCTATTCCTGACCTTCAGCTGTCCTCACTCTAACAAGAGGACTATGATGATATTTTGGGTACCGGGTATCACCGTCAACTATGACCTAGTGTGCCATAACTCTCAAAATGTCAGAAATGTATGATTATTCCCCTTTCCCTAATGCACAGTTGTCTTGGTAATTAACTGTAAAGTTCTGGAGAAGGACTAGGGAAATCTTTATGCTGTATGTTGTTTTGATTTGCCAAGTTCTTTCTTCTGGAGACACAATATTTCCTTCATTCAATAGATTCTAGGTCTAAAGTTTGTTCAGATCAAGAAGGAAATTTTAATTTTAAAAAACGTGAGCAGTTTTCTTAGCCTGCTTATCATTCATACTTGTCCATTAAAACTTCCCATTGCGATAATAATGTTTTCTATCTATAGTGTCCTATAAATATATACCATTAGCCACATGTGAGTATTGAATATTTGAAATTTGGCTAGTGAAACTGAGGAAATATTTAAAAAATTTACTTAAATTTAATTGACTTTTCTCATTACAATAATTATTAAGTTTAAATGACACTGCTTTATCTTCATTATTTCTGAATCCTAGCTTCCCTAATGACAAGAAGAATACTAGTTCTGTAAAATCATCTCCTATAACTATCCCTGGCCAACAGAGAGTAGTTACCACTAGGCGATACTTCTTTTGGTAAGTAGAGTGCCGTCTAGGTCCGCCTATGTTTAGCAGTCAGCTATGTACTCTAGCATGCTTACATTTCTAAACATTTTGATCCCTTCCCCACCATTTATCAAGGTAGTTCTGGAAATTCTACATTTTTTAACATGTAACATCATTTTTTTCTTAAGCTTTTAAAGCAAACCTATAAAAGCATTGTCATCCAGGATTCTTGCTACTATATTAAGTACTATGTAATGAGAGAATGAATGATCCCATTTCAATAAACTCTCTTTTTTAACTTTGTATTCTTCTTTAATCTAGCACTTTCAGGATCCATTCCCATATATAAACACTGCCAGTTCTTTATGATCCATGTGAATTAGATATTGCAGTCCCTTGACAATAATACCAAGAACTTAAGACAATTCGATGCACAATTCTATTCTTTAGTTGAGAAGTCAGTGTTCTCTAATTTAATCTTGGGCCCATTCCTCAGTATTTCTGACCTCTGGCGACAGGAAATGAGTCTCTTTATAAACTTCCAAATAGTCCTTCTGCCTTTTAAATTAGTGATTAATCACACTGAACCATTCATTCTCCTTCTCTAGTTCATTAAAAACCCTAAGTAACATCCATCAAATTCTGTTGTCATTATAACCATTATTTCCCCCCAATCTCTCAAAATATTGTATCCCTGAAACACTGTAACCCTTCCTCCTTCCAAGTACATTCTTTACCAATTGTATCACATTGCAAGTCACAGAATTACAATTGCACTGCTACAACATGCCAAGGTACACCCATATTTCACCTATGATGAGGAATGGTATTTTGTGACCAATCTGCTAGTAAGTGATCCAGTTTCAGATTCCCATTTTATTATTTTCTCACAACTAGTAGCACTGAATTTCTTTGAGATGGAGCAGAAAAGCGGACCCAAGTGGTTACATTGGGTCAGGCCTTACTCTATCACAGCATCCAGTCACTGGATACAGGCTGCTCTCTAAGCAAGGTCATAAACTTGGGCATGGAAGCACTTTTCAATATTCAGTGTACACTTGACATGAAGGTGCATGCTTCTATTTCTTTGGTGTATATAGCTATAAATTTCAATTAACCAAGGCTGGTTGTTTGTGTTGTTCAGGGCTTTTTAAAACTACAGTGATTTTTTTTTTTACCTCTATTATTATTGAAAGAAATATTAATACATGGTTGTGGATTTGGCTACTTCTCTATTTCTGCCAGATTTTATTTCATATTTTGAGGTTATTAGAGGCATACATATTTAGATTGTTATAACTTTCTAACGAATTGAAATAATTCTCATCGTGAACTATCACTGTATCTCTGGTACTATTACTTGTCTTGAATTCAAATTTGCTATTAATTTTGTCATACCAGATTTCTTATGATTAGTGTTTGCAAGACACATATTTTAATCTTCTGACTTTCAACTTTTCTATAATTTTAAACTTAGTGTCTTTTTTGTAGACAGTATAGTGTTGTTTTTTTCAAAAAGTGTAATATAGCAATGTCTTCCTAAAATTTCTCATTGATTTATTCATTATAATCATCTGTTATTTTAAATCTTTCAATCTATTTATAATTTCTTTTGTTAAATCCCTGTGCTTGGTATTGTAAATAACACAAAATGCAAAAAGATAAGATTCTTGGCTCTTATGACTCCTATATGCTATGGAGATGTCCTAATTAAGATTCCCCTGAAAGCAAAGCCAGAGACAAAGTCTTGGCTGATGACAAATTTGGAGAAGGTTCTGGGAAATAGGGATGAGGAGAAGGAGAGTGCAAGAAGGAAAGGGAGAAGTTAACAGTTCCATGGTGGTAGAAAGGGCTTGATTTCTGTTGAGCTCCAAGAAACTACAGAAAGCCTACCAGACTTATCCTCCTGAAGATGGGGAGACTGCTAAAAGTGATTCACTGATTACCAAATCCCATTGACTGTGCTTGTGTTTGGGCCAAGCAGACACCTGTGTGACCAGAAAAAGCCCTGAAGCTGAAAGTAGAAAGACAAGAGAATTATGCTTGAGAAGGGTCCCTATGAGTGAGGCAAGTCTGAGCTTGCAAGTAAATGTCTATCACAATTAGTTGAAATCACGGTGGGCCAAAGGGATTGTGACATGTGAACCCAGAGGCTGGTAGAAATATTATATACAGACAGTTTTTGATAAACATAAGTGCTATGATTAAAAAAACACAAAGCAATAATGTGTATGTGTATTTGTTTGTATGTATGTGTGTGTGAGAGAGAGCGAGAGAGCAAGAGTGAGAGCGAGAGTGAGCGAGAGAGAAAGAGAGAGACAGAGAGAGGAGGATTATAAATTCAGATTGGATGGTTTGGGAAGTACTCTTGGGAAGTAACATTTAAGCTGATATTTAAGGACTAGGAGCAGGCAGCATGCAGGGGAAGAGGATTCAATGCAGAGTGAAAAGCAAGTGCAGAATGAATGAAAAACAAGACTTGAGTGTGATGTGTTAGAGGAGTAAACTGCTGGGGCCTCTTAACAACAGAGAAGGAAGGGAAAAGATGAAAAGACTTGGGCAGGGACTAGATCTCTCAGATCTATGTAAGCCATGGAAAGAGTGTGCAAGAAAAGGACTTTGGAATGTATCTTCAGTCCTTTGGAAAACCATTGGAAGATTTTATGCAGGGGAGTGATATGATTTTATTTTGTCTTAAATTATATCATTAGCCAATAATGATTCTTTGATTTATACATTTCAAATATCCACAAAATTGTCAATGGAGTTATAGTAGTTACTGTTGAACAATATTTCTTATTTTGGTTTTATGCCCAGTTATACATAAACCACTGCCTGTGACTAAAATCCCAATCCTTTGAATTCCACTATGACTAAATTTAATACTCACACTTCAGAGATAATTGAGAAAGCAGCAATAGTAAACAGTAGATGTCAAAATGTACTAGCACTCCTAGCCAATGAAGATTCACTCACTAAAATCAGCCAGGAAAAATTAAGTGCAAAAATTCATCATTTGAATGATAACTCACTAAGATTACTTAAGGCTACATTTATTTCTAGTGGACAAACAGTAGATTTTTGGTTCTTAAAATGTTAACTAAATGCTAACACACAAAATTCAAGTACAGACTCTTTAGATTAATACAATTTGGGTTTTCACAATCAAAATCCTTTAGTTGGTGATCTCATAGTGTAAGAAAAATTCTAACCTGGAACTTAGAATGCTAAGCACCAGCATTAGTTCATTCTGTGACAATGAATGATTGATTACAAAGAATTTATTACGCATTTATTGTGCAAGTGCCTTCCATGTTGTGCTGCTTGTGGCTTTTACAAAAATATGATATGCTCATGCCCACAAAGATAAAAAAATATAATCATTACCTTAAGTTTCATTTGAAATATATAGGAAATACTTATTTGACACTCTGACACATTTCATTTTTTTCTATAAAAAGAGACTAAGTTGAGACCAAGTTCAGAAAAATGTGTCCTGCCTATAATCCAGTAAGAGTTAAAAATGAGATTAATATTTTTGAAGCCATAAATTATATTTCCCAGGGTTAATATTTTGCTGCTTAATGGAATTCTCTTATTGAAGAGATTCTATCCTGTTCCCTAGATATTTCGCCACTGATAATACTTTCTTAATGGTCCATCTGTCTGAGAACAGTACTAATCTCAACACTTTCTCTAGATTTCAGGTGACAGTGAAGAAATTTTCATTTCCTTGTGGTTAGTCCTTCCCTGATTGAGTGCTAAATGTGATTCTGGTCTGACACTCTCTCTTCCTGTGCTTGAAAAACACATACACTCAAGTGGTCAGAATGCCCAGAGCCACATATATCATCTTTATTCTTCTCATTTAAGTTTCAAGTGACTTTTCTTGCTTTGCAGTTTTCACTGTCTTCAAATATTTGTCTTCTATTTTTGTTCCTTTGATTTAGAAGTCAACATTTGAAAAGGTATAAACTGCTAATGTCAGTGACTTTGCCAACCTCAGAAGGAAGATTACTAGAAGAAATCTATGACTAACAGGAAACAACCTTTTGACCTATGAATTGCAATTGCCTCTTATAGGAAAAGGGACATCTTTCTATCTATCTATCTATCTATCTATCTATCTATCTATCTATCTATCTATCTATAAATTTATAGATAGATACGTAGAGATAGATATCTGTCTATGTATAAATGTCTATATCTATGTTTATACACATATATTTATTTGTATATATATCTACTGATCTTCATAAGTTTAAGAGAGGTTGTACTTCTTATTGCTAGGCACGTCTCTGGATTAAGTAATTGCTAGGTAATGCATTTCTATACAGATGCTGATATTTTGGTAAGGTCATTTTATAGTTATCTGTCACCATTTGGTAAATAGCCTATTTTATAGACTACTTTAAAATAGCCAGCTTATAGCACAACTTATTATATACTCTTTATGTTAAGGTCAAGCTCAAAACTTTCTGTATAAAAAAAGAGAAGTAGGTCATTGCCAGCTTTTATAGAGAAAGAATTATGGTTTGAGTTAGGGGGCATAAAAAGAAATGGAAAAGCTCACTTGCAGGAAATGCATCAGGAAGCATCTGAAAACAGAAAAGGCCCAACTTAGAAATAACTCTAATGTATTTTAAATTGATAAATCACTCACCTCTGTAACCTCCAAGCATTGTGGAGCTTGAAAATCTTTATGGTATCAGATAAGATACATTTCAGTAGAAGATCACTTTAGAAAAATCAGAAGGAGAAAAGTATTTTGCCCTAAATCATATGGCAGATCTGTTGCCCTTGTTTCCTTCTTCCCAGCACATACCCAAGCTGGAGTGAGTTTTATGAGAGAGAAAGAAGAAAGGTCACTCTTAAAGTGACTCTTAGTGAAAACAATGCTAATTAGATCAAGATGAAGGTAAAAATTGGGCCTCACCCAGTGACTAAAGAAAACATGATAGAGGAGCTACTACTTTTTCTTTAACTCTGTGTAGAATGGGCTGAAATCTGAATTTCCAAGAGAGATATTCCAATAATCAAGGAAACACCAAAGGATAAGATCAGGGAAAACTAGAAGTTAATGACCTAAGGGTTGGGGACATTTTAACAAGTGAGGATTAGACCAGTCTGTTTGCCAGAAAATTTGGCTGTTGGCTTGAATTTCTCAGAATGAACCTCAACTTTTTCCATATCATAATCAGATAAATGTGAATGTCTAAGTGCATTAACAAAGTGACTTTAGCCATTGCATGATTTTTTAATATCACAACCTGAAAATGCTATTTATTATATGCTGGGATAGGAGGAAAAGGCATTTTTCTGTCACATCCTTTAGTGACAAAAACATTCATTTAGGTTTAGCATTTCAGCACGTGGTGCTCTCCTAGGCACAATCCCAACCTTGTGAGCACAACAGAGTTCAGAATCACTTTCTGAACAAAAATCCTATTTGTAGAATGATGAGGAGAAGATGTTAAGGACTACCCACCAGCAATGTTTACGTGTTCTCACAGTTTCAGAGGGCTATATTATACGGCCCAGTCACTGAAAAGAAGCACCTTAATTTGTACTTAAGTAGAAATTTAGTTGCAGGCTGATCCTTTCAGGGGATAGATTTAGCAAAATTATATATGTAATATGCAAAAGCTATTTCAAAGTCACATTAAATACTAGAATTCCTGGCAGTATGGGTACAATTTGTGAATGTGTGATGCCATGCATTTTCCTACAATGTAAAAAAAAAAAAAAGTCATTTCCAAATATACTTACATAGCATACTTGATCGTGGAGTATGCTGACATTCTTTTGGCATAATGGTAAACAACATTTGCAATTATTTTCTAAGGAAACTGTGAAGTTGATTAAAATTTTTTTTCTTAATTGAAGGCATTGATTTACAACATTGTATGTGACTTAGGGGGATAGGTTTACACTGCCCACATGTATGTTATCACCCCACTCCCACCATCAGAGTACCCTCAGAGTCCATTATCCTAGACCATATATCCTTTTTTTCTCATTTCCACCCTTCCCCAGATTAGATTTTTTAGAGTTGAATGTAGAGCACTATTAATACTACATATTATACACTCATAGAAAACAGTACCTAAATGCAAGAAATTTTCAAATGATCCACAATAGTTAAATAATTAGAAACAGAGTTTTTGTTCAGACTCAACCTAAATGGAAAAATTCTATTTTTGTATCCAAGGATAAAACATTATTTAAATTTTTTCCTTAAAAGAGTCCAAAGTAATTCTGTAACTAAAAAAAAAAGTTCATAAATATATAAATCTTTGGAATGATATCAAGGTCAAAAATAATTCATAAATATATAAATCTTTGGAATGATATCAAGGCAATTTAAAGACTAGTACCAGTTATGTGACAGAGTAAAGTAAGTCAGAATTTACTTGTTTAATTACAAACATGTAGAAATGACCCACATATACAATAACATAATCTTAATTACACACTGGAATTTAAAAAAGAGAATAATAGGTATAAGGAAAGCACTGAAAATCAGTTGGTCTATTGAGGACCTGACACCCCAGCAACCAAGAAGAAAATTGCCCAAGATTTAAATCTTTGAATAAACCTGAAAGGGCCTTGATACCCATATAGGTACAAAAAACATATGTTTGGGCACAGATAAGCAAGGAAACTAAGCCATACCTCCTCATTCTAAAGCTGGGATAATGGAAAAGCTATGTACTCAGTAAAAGGGAATTAGAAAAATTCTACCTACTGGTACAAGAAAGCCAGAAGGAAACATCTCCTTGCATGGGATTCTAAGGAGAAACAAATCTCATCAATGAGAAAACAAAAACCTTAAGCTTGTCCAAATTTCTGTTATTCATGGAGGCAGAAATGCCTCATCTGAGGAATTAATTAGACTACCTCCTTTTGGTAACATCCCTGGAGCACCCAGCAAAAATAAACACAAAAATATTCTAGGGTGTCACTTCCGTAAGTGCAAGGACTTCAACAAGAATAAAGAAACAAAGAAAAGAACACTCTTCTGTTATAATGAACTTGAACACACAAATAAATATTAAACAACGAAGGAGTGTGAGCACACATACAAATAGGAACATTATATAATGGTCCCTACCCTTCCAATCAAACATGATATAATTTAAAAGATCTGAAATTATAGAACAAAATGATTAGAGCAACAAAAGAAAGGGTAGAAATAAATTTCAAAGAATACTACTATAAAATATATGAAAATATTACTATATATCCTAGAAATAAAAAAAATCCCTGAAATTAAAATTTTAATTGACATTAATGAAAATTAGACAATTTGAGAGAAAATAAATGGAAAAGCTGATATAAGATTATCCCAATGCAGTACAGAGATGGAGAACAGGTGACAAAAAAAGAGATTAAAAACGTGTAGGACAGGTGATCCAACATATATTAAAATAGGAGTTCCAGAAAAAGAGAGAACAGGCCTAGCTGGTGGCACAGCGGTTAAGTGCTGCGCTGTGGAGCTGTTGGCAGCGGTGACGCAAGTTCGACGCCTAGCTGGGAATATTCCCACATGGCACGTCAGACCTCTCCTGCCTCTCCCACTGCTCCCCTCAGCAGTGTGTTTCTGTCGATCTGCCTGTTCTGCTCCCCACTCTGTCTCTGGTGAACCCTCTCGCCACCCCACGCCTCTGCATAAAGCTTGTATGCATAAATAAATCTTTAAAAAAAAAGAGGGAGAACAGAATGAGGAAGAAATCATATTCGAAAAGATAGTCATTGATAATTTTTCAGAGTTGATGAAAGATATGAATCCACAGATTTCAGAATATCAAAGACAATGAGAAAGTCATGAAAGAAATCAGAGGGAAAAGAAAGATTATCCACAAAGGAAGAGTTAACCTCTTGGCATGAAGAAAGGAAAATGGGATAGGTATAAGTATTTAGTTATAGTTGCAACATTTTGTTTCTTTAAAAAAATGATCTGGGGTAAATATTAAAATTAATTATCATTAAATCTGTGTAATAAATATAATGGTGTCTGCTATTCCTTATTTATCTACCTGTTTGACATGTTTCAGAATTTAAAACTAAAACATGAAAAACCAAAGAGGAGTAGATATATATTGACAAAATATCATTTGTTTACCAGAATAATCTCTCTTGTCCCATGTTCATGTACCAACTTCCCACTCTAAGTTCCTACACATAGAAGTGAGAGAGCTTATACTGGTTTTCAAATTGGAAGAAGTTTTAGCAATTACCTTAATGGTATCAGTACAATTTAGAGAATAAGCAAACTTTAACCCTGGGACAGTAACTAGATTTTATAAACAAACTTTGATTAAAGCACAGCCATGTCCATTTGTTTGTATTGTCTATAGCTGCTTTGATTCTACAGCAGTGGAATTGTATAATTGCTAGTAGACAATATTTATAATTTAGCCCTTAAAGAAAAAGTTTGCTATCCCCTGGCATATATGATGATTCTTGTTAATTCTTTTTAACCAATTAGCAGCATATTTTAAAAATGAAGTGCAAATCTTATATAGATTTACAGATAATAAATGCAGTGATCTTAGATTTGTATGACTAGAAAACAAGGTGAAAATTAATACTGAGAAATTCTAAAATATCATTTAGTGTTTCTTTAGCTGAATTTTCCACCTTGAAGATTCTCAATAATCAGAATAAAATGGTGGTCACCAGAGAGGAAGGTGTGGGAAAGGTGGGCAAACTGGGAAATGGGAATTAATTATTATATGTTGGTGCATGGAAACTAGACTCTTAGTAGTGATCATAATGTAGCATAGAGAGATACCAAATTATAATGACAAATTATAACACTGAAATCTACATAATGTTATACACCAATGTTACTTCATTAAACCTTTTTAAAAAGATTCTCAATAATAAAGCAAAACTGGTTTAGATCACATGAAAGTTCAGATTAGTCATTTGATTATTTGGTGTAAATTAATTTCTTGCATATAGCACATTTCCCATGTTCCTAACCTCCAGTAAAATTTGTATCGATTTTATATTACCAGAGGAAGAAAATGTTTATCTGCTCCTGTTTTTTCAGAATTCTCTTTCAATACATACTCTGATTTCTTATGATAAAGCTGTAAATACTGACCTTTTTATATGTTTAAGATATCTGAAATTCATGTGATACTACTTACATTTATAATGATGTTTGAAGAGAATAACTCATCACATAGTCATCATTCGAAAAAGACTAATTTCTCATATCAATCTCGCTTAAACCATAAGAATTTTTTTTCTTTCAATTGGAGAAAGATTTCTTTTCATTAGACTTTAGATTTTGCTGATTTAATCACTTAATAAAAACTGTAATAATAGTGTCTTTTAAGACATGAGTTACTACTTATTGCAATTACAGCAAAGAAAATTACCTCATCATGTTACACCTTCAAGTCCCTTTGTCATCAGGCTCCCACTTTCCTCTCTGATCTTAATTTACCCTTTGGATTTGTTCTTTATAACCACAGTCAACTCAGTCCTACACCCCCCAAACTACCTGTTTTACCACTACACCCCTCTGTGCCATACCTACCTTCACCCCTCTTCCTACATCACCATCCACACCCTAAATTACTTGTAGTCAGTACATGTTTGATGACTTTTAAAACGATATATATATAAATAAATATATATAAATATATATTATAAATATAATTTTATATATATGAAAATATAGATGCAGATTGGAATAGATTTATAGTAGACATTGCCTCATTTTAACTCAATACATGTATTTCTCATTGTATCTCTGTATGTATGTGTGTATACACATATGTTACATTCACTGTATTAAACCTTTTATACAACAGATACTCATTGTATCTGTAACTCATTCCTTCTCTACATATAAAATATATAATGAGTATAATATATATATATGTTGAGATATACAATAGGGGATATATAGAGAGATAAATAATTGAGATATACTGTATATTGAGATACAGTGAGATAATACCTACATCCATATAATACAGATATTTTATATTTTGAGAGGGGTGAATTCAAATAAGCATTTAGTTATTAGTTATATCTGTAATACTCTTTTAAAATTATCTTGAGCAAATATTAAAACAGTAACTATTATATATTAAATATATATGTATATATATACACGCATATGAAGGGAAGCCAATAAATATTATATACTAATGTTATATGATATATTTTCTACTCAATGAGACAACTACTTATTAAATATAGTGGTCAAAAATTATAGTACATTAGTAAGATATACTTTCAAATCCATTAGATGAATTTGTTATGGTCAAATAACTCTTTTTTAAGCATAAATGATGTATAGACAGGAGTCAAAGCTAACAATACTGTCCCACTCAGAGTCTAAGTCCATTTTCCAAGGTGATTTATAGATGGATTTATCTTTTAAGAACTTATAGAAGTTTGAGCCTGAAAATAGGCAGGAGTCCATAATTGTTCTTTTTCAAGTCAAAAACTAACTTTCTTTTTCTTTGAAGGCTAAAAACAGAATCACTAGATTGGCAACAAAATTTAAGCCTCTTTACTTTTTTTCCATCCTCTACTTTTCATTTGATCCATAAGATTTTCTGAGATGCTGAAGTGGGTAATTTCCAAAGAATGACACTGACAGTACCCAAAGTCAGTAATAAATTAAATTGCAAAATTACCTTTCTTTATAGACAGCTTATGGATTTTCACAAAGCCCTCATCTTGTATTTCATGTCCCTCTCCATTTCCTTTTTCTTTCCATTCTTCTCCTCTACATAGTTTTTGGTTCAGTCTTAACCTATAAATGCCTTACATTGTAGTAAGCATCAACAGATAGGAATGAAAAAGATAATAATGTCCTTACAATCTGGCATATACTCTAACCTTCCCAGGGGAAAAGAAGTATATTCAAGCATTTTCTTTAAAGAAAGAAGATTGATGAAACACTAACGGCACAGCAAGTCTTCAAAGAGTGGAACTTAAGAAGACAGGTATTTTCCATGGAATGACTCACCAGTGGTTCATACTGAAGGAAGAGTGTTGGAGAGAGAATAACTGCCATAATTCAGACTGAAACCTCTTTGAACACAAGAACTCTATTTCTTCATCTTTGAGTCTCTATTAAGTTATAAATATTTGTTGTATAAGTATTTGTTTGGATTATTAAATAGGTTTTATTCTCCTGGGCTTTCATGAATGGCACCAAAACTGATTTCTGTGAGTGTTCAAGTGACTGTATTAGAAGATCTGCCCTCTACCGTGTGTGTGTGTGTGTGTGTGTGTGTGTGTGTGTGTGTTGACAAAGGAATAGAAAGAATGAGGAAATAAATGAACAGGTATGCTATGAAGCTGAAACAATCTCAACCAGAGAGGACAGAAAATGATTATCACTGATTATTAATTGCTGTGCCTATCAAAAGACATAAAGGGACATTATTTTACAAATAATTTAGTGATTTTTGTGTACCTTATCCCTGAACTAAATGTTACCGATGACACAAATGTAACTCTGATGTCCAGCTATCCCCACAGTGTTTCTGTGGCTGTAGCATACACGTTGTTAGACTCGGCACTTCTGACCATTTGCAAATAGAATCCATTTCCACTGAGTTCCTTAGTGAGCAAAATCAAGTTTACTGAAGATCCCATTAGGGAGCAGAGAAAGCACTTACAATGCTATTACAGCCCTTAGCATCTGACATGTGTTTTCTCCCCAACACTTTAAGCTTCTCATTCAAGTATCCCAGTGCACAACTCTATACCACATACTCCACCCTCATACAAAATGTCTGGAACATTTTTTTTCTTGTTTAATGGAAGAGCTATTCCATCTGTTTATTTTCAGTTCTTGGTGCCATTAACACATTGGCCTGAAAGGCAGAATTCTTGTGCACCTTCCTCTATTTCTGCTTTAGTCTGGGTACTCCCAGAAGCAGATCTTTGCTTTCAAGGATTGGGTACTGGTAATTTAATTGAAGGCAGTCCAGATAACAATGGTGGTAGACGCAGGGAGGGCTAAGCAGCTCCTATGGTCTGAATGTTTGTATTCCTCCAACATTCATACATGAAAATTCTTGCCCCCCCCCCCAAAATTGGTGGTATTGGGAGGTGGGAACTTTGGGAGGTACTTAGGTCATCAGGGTGGAGCCTCATGAATTGGATTGGTATTCTTATAAGAAATCTCACAGAGATTCTTCATCCCTTTGACCAGTGAGAACAGCAAGAAGGTAATAAACGTGAACAGAAAGAGCCCTCACCAGAACTCGACCATGC
This sequence comes from Scalopus aquaticus, assembly GCA_004024925.1. Classification (NCBI taxonomy): domain Eukaryota; kingdom Metazoa; phylum Chordata; class Mammalia; order Eulipotyphla; family Talpidae; genus Scalopus; species Scalopus aquaticus. The sequence goes on from PVIJ01015636.1 coordinate 28,257, forward strand.
TGGCCTCTTTATATTGAATTTTCCACTCTTGCAAAGTTTGAGGAATAAATTTCTGTTGCTAACAAGCTATTCAGTCTTTGGCATTTTGTTGTTGCAGCTTGCACAGAGTGAGATATCAGCCAATAAACTGTACAAAATCAAGTTACCCTTTTGGGTAACTAGGGCTTAATCTTGCTGGGATTTCTGGCAGTTGGTGTAGAACATTGAACATCTACCTGTGAGTTATCTCATCAAGGGGTGAAGTATTTATGCACCAATTGTTGGTGCATCACTTGTTGATTGAGGACAGCGCTTAGGCGATGAGTATTAATCCTCTGACATATCTGGTCCCCCATGTACATGGGATTACCCAGAGTGGGGCTAAGTAGCAAAGACACTGCCTGCCAGAGAAAGACATTTTCAAATACATGAAATGCTGGGATATGGAAACTGGGCCTGCACACAGTGATAAGGTCTGAAGATGTAGGAGCAGAGCACTGGTAACATCTGTCCAGTATCATTTGACAAGGACAAATAAATATATTTTCCCTCTCTTAAGAAACTTCCATTCTGGCTAGGGATATCCCATGTATATAAAGGTTAAATTACCATGCCAGAGATCTGAAACTATGTCTTCAGGAATATGCTACATGGGCACCATTCATGCCACTAGCAGTTATTGAAGACCAAATATGTGCTGAAAACTGGGCAGGCAAGTTGCTGGGGATAAAGGTACGTTCTCTGTGTTGAAGGATCTGAGGTAGAGGAGCAGAAGCAAGTGTTGTGACATAGAAGGGAGGAGTAGGGAACAAGGACAGCTTTGGGTGATGTTCAAAGGAGAGAGAGAGTAAGATTTAAGTCTGTCAGTGGTGAAGTCAGAGAAGGAAAAAGAGAGGATGCCTACTCTAGGATGACAGCTGGTGAAGGCAGATAGGAGACACCTTTGGAGGATAGTGGATTGCACAGGAGTAATGCAAGTGTGGTCCAAGTCTTCTCTAAGATGGACTCAGTATGAATGTGCTTAGTAATCCTTAAGTCAAAGGGTTCTTTTTGATGATGATGATGATCATGATGATGATGATGATGATGATGATGATGATGATAATGAAGATGCCCCATTGGACTTCAGCACCAGGGCTATCTTGTACTGTATCATAGTAAATTGATACATCTTTACTTCCTTGACTTCCTATTCACGATTGGGATATCCTGTATCCATTGGAATTATTAACTGTGATTACATATAGCGTATAACATTTATTGAGCATTTACTATATGCCAGAAACTGTGCTAGGTGTCCAGAGAGGTAAATATGCTCACTAGAAGTTGAAGCAGTAAGTTCAGGTCTCACAGGATTGGCGATGGAAATAGCATCTGAACATAAGAACCAGGTACCAGATCCCGTATTCACACCCTATTAGAAAGGTTAGACCAGCCTGGGCCTCCTGCCTTTTCCATTTTATTTCAAGATGGTTGCAAGGAGGCATATTTGAATGAGAATCTGTAAGGAGGTGTGTTTCCCAATGTTTCTATCATCCTCTGATGGAGTGAGGGGCTCAGGTTAATCTGGAGAGACTTTCATAACTAAGACTCCTCAGACTCTACTCACTGTCTCCAATGTCATCCCACCATCTAGAAGAAAAAGAGAAGTTCCAAATATTTGCCTTGTAGGTGTGTAAATAGAGAAGGATATTTCTACCATTTTGCCTTCTGTTAGCAAATTTTGAGATTCTCTCACTGCTTCTTCTTCCTGACTCAGAACCCAACATAGGGCTATGGCTGCAATGAACAGAATGTTTGCATCTTGCCACTGCAATCCTAACAATCAATGTGATTGTGCTAGGAGACAGGACCTCAGTAGGTAGTCAGGTCATGTGGAAGTAGCCCTCATTAATTGGATAAGTGACCACATGAAAGAGAACCCAGAAAGCCCCCTTGCCCTTCTTTTCTGCCTTAGAAGAATACAATAAGAAGTCAGTGTGGTGATAGAGTCCTCACAAAACGTGACCATGCTGAAACTCTGGTCTTGTACTTCCAGTCTCTGGAATTGTGAAAAATAAATTTCTGTTGTTTATAAGTCACCCAATCTATTACAGGTTGAACTAAGATAAGGGCCCTGGATATAATTTTACTGAGAGAGCTTGCTTTCTCCCCCAACTTGCCATCCTTAAGATGGGGAGGGATGAGACTCCTGCTTACTGTAAGAATATATGATATTTATTTTCTCAACTCAAGTTCCATGACTTTGAATTGAAGAAATTACATTCTAGGCTTGTTCCCCAACTTCTTGTAGTAATTTTCCTCTTTTTATGAGATAACTTCCAGAATGTGCTGTTCCCTAGCACTTATTTGATTTTCTCATTGGAACCTTCTAAAAGATAGATGATAACACCATTTCTACACAAACTGGTATTTTCATTCTGTCCTGGGAAATATATGATCCCCTCCCACCTCACCAGACCCTGGGATTTGGCCTTCTCTGATTGAAAAAAAGATACTAAGAGTAGAGACATTTCTTAACACTGTAAATTAAGCAAGTTATAAATTCTACACAGTTTTGGGAATTTGGAAGGTTATTACAAAGAAAGGAGGTAAAGAACTCTTCAGTATCTCTCTGATTATACAGAGTAGACGTTATTTTCTCTGGATTGAAACAGCTCCCTTGCTCACTTCCTGCACTTTCATCTGGATACTGATTTATTTTTCTCTAAGTGAATTTAGGTAATGAGAAAGGTGCCGACTTGACATCTCCAGAGAATAAATCCTTCTAATTATCCACTAGAGAAAAGAGAAGCAGTAGGGCAGTCACAAAGCAAATATCTCCTAAAATATTTTAGAAATATATCTTAAGTCTGAACAATGCACAAAACTACTAAAAATAGGAAATTACTCAGGCTGAGTAACTTAGGAAAATGCTGGCTGTTCAAATATTTGGTGGTAAATATGTCAATTACTATCACTCATGATAGTGCTGGATTTGGGTGCGGATTTTAAGTAAAGACCTGATGCTGAACCACCACTCCAGAGCACCCTGGTCTGCCAGCTGATATCATAGTGACAGTCTCTGTACCCCCTCACCCAGAACTTCTCATTCAGCACTACTGGCAGCCAGATAACTCTTGTGCATGGCAGCTGCCCTGTGTATTGCAGGATACCTAGCTGCATGCCTGGTTTCTACCCATTGGATGCCAGTATCACCACCACCCCTCCTTCCAGTTGTGACTATCAAAAATGTCTTTGAGCAATATCAAACATCTCCCAGAGCCAAATTACCCCCAGATGAGAACTACGGCCAGGAGAAACTTTGCACTCACCACCTGAGGCCCTGGAACCCGCCCCCTGTGTGCACACTCTATACATAAAAATGTTTTTAATCAAATTCATTTCAATGCCTTGTAGGGCTATTGCTTTTTCAGCTGTATAACGTGACATAATCCACAGTATAGACAGATATTCTTCTAAATGACTTCATAGTATTCTATTAAATGATTAACCATTGCTTATTAATGTGTCATTTCCAATTTTTCATAACTACAAGTAACATTGTAATTTATATATTTCTAGTTCAACAAAAAATCTTTTTAGTGTCTACCATTTCTGAAACTGTATTAGATCCCATGAGTAAACATATATCTTACCTTTAGTCATCCTACATCTTAGTAAAAAAGAAAATATGTGGGCCTCCCTGGTGGCGTAATGGGTTAAGTCTCAGACTATGAAGTTATCTGAAGCTACTGCAGCACAAGTTCTATCCCCGGCCAGGGAGCTTCCCACATGGCACAGCAGACCTCTCCTGCCTCACCCTCTGCTCCCCTCAGCAGTGTACTTTAGTTGATCTGCTTGTTCTGCTTCCTGCTCTGTTTCTGGTGAATCCTCTCAACCCCCACACCTCTGGCCTACACCCCAGTTCTTGTATGCATAAATAAATAAATCTTTTTTAAAAAATAAAATATGTGAATTACAGATTGAGAGTAGATAATGTATTTTAAATAGTTCAGTTAATGATAAATGCAATGAAGGAAATAAAGGCCACTTTAGAGGGGGTAGCTGGGGATGATTTCTCTACATGGGGGACATTTGAGCAGTGTTTAAAGGATCAGAATGAGCCAGTTACCTCCAGAGCTAAGCTGTTTTTAACAAATGGAAAAGCCAATACAAAGACCCAAGAGAGAGAAAGAATTTGGGGATGCTGAGGAACAAAATGGAGGCCAGTGTGATTAGAATACAGAGAGCAAGAGGGAAAGTGAGTGAAAAGAGATGGGAACTAGAAAAAGCAGGATCTTGTGGGGAAGAACCCAGATTTTATTCTAAAAGTGTTGGGAAGTAATTTAAAGTCATAGGAAGGGTATGGCACGACCTGTTTATTACTTAAAAGATTACTATGGCTAAAAAATGAACTATTAATAGGGAAGAATTGAATCAGAGAAGATAGCTGAGGACACACTTAAATCACCTAATCAGGATTTTATAGGAGAATGATTTCAGTGATGGCAGTGGAGATAAAGAGAAGTGAACAGATTCAAGTGAAACAATCCTCTTGGTGAAGGGCTGAATGCATAGTAAAGAAAAGGGAAGGAAGTACAATTGATGAATTTTACATCTGGGTCCCAACCAACCTAGAGGATGATGGGGTCATTTACTGAGATAGGGAACTCTGGACAAGAATGAGTTTGACCAATGTCAAGAATGACATTTTGAATACATTCAAACAGGTATGTGAACCTAAACCTCAGGGGAGAGACAATGAAATAAAATGAGAGCCTCTGGCATGCAAATGGCATTTAAAATCCTGAAATTCAAAGAAACATGGGGAAAAAAAGAATCTTTCTATCTAAGAAAATAGTTTAAGATAGATCAGGGCTCTGGGGCCCTCCTATGCCTAGAAGGGGTGGAAGAAAAGGCAGAACCGGCAAAGAAGACCAAGAAGGAATGTCAGGAGATAGGGGGAAACTAGAGGAATTTGTTGCCTTGAAAACTGAGGAATAACTGTGTACAAAGAAGGGAATGACCAAAGGGATGATGAGCATATTTCTGTACCTTTGTTCAATTCTTTTAAAGTGTGATTTTCTAAATATGAAATTGCTTGATTGAAGGCTATATAGGTATGTATTTAGGAAATTAACTCCCTATCACATACGTGATGGGCAAATATTTTCTTCATCCTATACAAACATCTCCATCCTATACTAACAAATACCCCAGTTAAAAAGTGGGCAAAAGACTTGAACAGATACCTTTCCCAATAAGATGTACAAATACATGAGGTATCTAAAATAGTTAAACTCGAAGAAACATAGAATACAACAGTGGCTACCAGCAGGTAGGAGATTATGAGAAATGGGGAGTTCAATGGATATAAATGTTCATTTATGCCAGATGAATGAGTTCTAGAGATCGGATATACATATAGTGCTCATAATTAACAAAGTAGTATTATACTCTTCAAGATTCATTAAGAGGGTAGATCTCAGGCTAAGGATTCCTATCACCAGAGCAAATGGGATACAAGGAAACTCTGGGAGGTACTGAAGATGGCTACTAATTTGATTGCAATAAAGATATCATGGGTGTTTGCATATGTCCAAACTCATCAAATTGCACGCACTGAGTTATCTGTATACCAATTATACCTCAATAAAGGTATTAAAAGGAAATTTTACCTCCAAGATGAAGATATTCCCCTATGTCTTCTAGAAGTTTTATTGTTTTGCCTTTCACATTAACATTTAAAATCACCTAGTATTTGATTTTATGCATAGTGTGAGATAGAGGTCAAGATAAACTTTTTCCCTATATGGGCCAGATAATTAATCTAGTGTCACTTATTGAAAGACCATCCTCTTCCCTTTACATTGCAGTGTCACTATTATCTTGAACTGGGCTATTATATATCAGGTGATAGAGGTTTCTGGAAACTCCATTCTGTTTTGTGGGTTATTTATTTATTCTTGCTGCAAGTCACTTTTAATTTTGGTAGCTTCACAATCAAATTGTCATTCTCTGACTCCCTCTGTTGTGCTCTCTCTCTCTCTCTCTCTCTTTCTCTCTCTTTCTCTCTCTCTCTCTCACACACACACACACACAAGCAAATCCATTGGAACTTTTATTGCCATTGTATTGAGGTCTATTCAGGAGGAAACTGACACGAAGTCTTCTAATCTGTAAACATGGAGTACTGAACATGAAAATAACTTTTTACATCATATAGAGTTCAGTCAGTGGCAGTTTTTATGAGAAAATAATGCTGACTCTCTTTTTGTTTTATTTTGTATTAAGTGGAAAGGAATGTTTCCCACAGCTTAACTGATCCCTAGGAAGGTGCACTTGCAAAACACTGATCAAGGTAATTTGCAAAAGGCTGATCATTAACAAACCAGTAAAAACTTGGGAAATTTCACTAAAATACAAGTCATAAAGATCAATCTGTATCTTTGCTGTCTGCAATAGTTAGCCAGCAGGAAGCTGCATATGGACATTTTCAGGGAAAAAGAAAAGAGCTTTTGATTTTTTCCTGTACTTTTCCCCCCTACCTTCCAGTTTTAAAACAGGGCTATGCTGACCTGGCTCTTCCCCATCATTGTGCCCTATTCAGTCAACAGATCATAGGACACTTTGTTTCTCTTGACAGTACTCTTTATTAATAATGAACAATATTTATGGTCCTCCCCGACAGCTGTGGAGCTGTCGGCAGCGGCAACTCAAGTTCGACGCCGGCCGGGGAGAATCCCACATGGTGGGGCAGACCTCTCCTGCCTCGCCCGCTGCGCCCCTCAGCAGTATGCTTCTGATCTGCCTGTTCTGCTCCCAACTCTGTCTCTGGTGAGCCCTCTCGCCACCCCATGCCTCTGGCCTGTACCCCAGCTTGTATGTTAAAAAAAAAAAGAACAATATTTATAATGAATTATCTCATTTAAAAAAATTTAACTGATTAATGAAGTCAGTTTCTCTAAAACAATTAAATTTTTATTCAGGCTTAGTGCTCTTAAAATGTTCTAGAAATGAGTTCTCTGAATATATTTAGTATTCAGTGGATCATTTAATTATCCAATGTCATCTTGAAAAGGGATTCCCAATTCATAAATAAGAAATGACTTCAGGAATTTATTATAGTTTCAGTTTATAATTGTTTTCTAATGACTCTGGCTTATATCTACCTTAAAATTCTCCAATGACAAAACGACTGATAAAAATGTTTGTGATTACACAATACATCTGATAAAGGACTGATAACAAAAATTTACTAGGAACTCACACAACTCAACAAAAACAAAGCCAATAACCCAATCAAAAAATGGGCAGAAGAGCTCAAAAGGCACTTCTCCAAAGAAGAAAAGCAAATGGCCAACAGATACATGAAAAAAAGCTCAACATCACTTATAATCAAGGAAATGCAAATCAAAACCACTATGAGATACCACCTCACACCTGAGAGGATGGCACACATTAAAAATACAGGCAACAACAAATGCTGGAAAGGATGTGG
>PVIJ01015637.1:0-35720 GCA_004024925.1 Scalopus aquaticus
TAACAGGAATATAGGGGAGCCAAATAAGAAAGCAACATTCAGCAGGGAAGGAGGGGAGGGGGAGGGCTCAAAGGGGGGGAGGAGGGGAGCACGGAGGACTATGGTGATGGCTCCACGGGTGAACAGGTGGTGGTAACTTATGGGGAATACATAATAATGTAAAAGATACGAATAACAAAAATAAATATTATATTAAAAACAAGAGTTTGCTTGTTTTAGTTTTAAAATATCTCTAAATCACTTATAAGCCAATGTTAACTAGACAGAAAATAATACAATTACTAGAAAAGGAGTTAATGTGAGATTTCTGAAAAGCAATATATTTTCCAGCCTGGAAATTTTGTGTATTTTCTGCAAAGTCAAAGAAAAGTTTTTAAAGTTTGACACTGTGTTCTCTATAAAATGGGGACAAAAGTAACTGCAGGGTTCCCAATACTTAAGGTGATGGGAAGCTTACACAAGATTATTATCTGACCTAAAGCATTTCAAATTATCTGCATTGTATAAAAATTGCTTAGACTCATAAGCCAGTTTGAAATCCTTTATTAAAAAATGTTATGTTTCTGTGACTTTATAGTATTTTAACTATTAACTAAATACATTTAAAAATAACTCATCAGAGGTTTTTTGGGAAAAATTGGGATTGAGGTTCTTTTATCCTTAAGTTAGTTAAAAACATTTACATATATATTACACATATATATAATTTATATACACACACACGTAATTGTTCCATGAGGAGAATACCCTGACAATCTAAGTTCACTGGTGAAGGTAGAATATTCCAATAACAATTAAATCAATTGAGGAAAAGTCGAACATGACATAATGAACCCATTGTAGGCAAATGTAATAGATTTCATGCTGCCGGAATTTGCTAAATGACAGCCTAGTAATGTGGATACTTTTTAGTACCTACCTTAAATTAGAATATATTAGGTAAGTGACGAAATGAAAGCCTTAATCTGTTTTCACTTATTTTTTTGAAACTAAGAAATTGAATATTTTGCTTTACTTTTGAAAAAAAAAAAACAGAATACTAGTGCATTTATGAAGATAAGAACCATGGAAATTGTCCAGTCAGGGAGGCAAGTCTGGTAGATCCTGAGTGGCTGGCCATCCCTTACTCAAAATTACTGGAGAAGAATGGAGAAGCTTCCTGGGACATCTCCAAAGAAAGCCATGAACTTGTTTTTCATTTATACAGTAGAGGGTTTTGGGTTATTATAACCTACCCAGATACGTATCTGACACAGTAGCAAAGGAATCCAGTACCTGCCCGCAGAGAGCAGACAATTGACAATACCTCCCTTGAAGGCACAGGTTGGACGACCGAAACTAATCTAGAGCATCACTGGAGGGAAACCTCACTGGAGGAATCAATCCAGAAGCTGACTTTTGGAAAGTCTTAACTGAGAAAGAGATTGGTGGTTGGTGTTCCAAGAAGCAGAAAATATGCAAAGGTACTAGGGGTCGTAAAAGCGCAAATCCTATAGGAGCCACAGCACAAGCTGGAACAAGAGCCTATTCATTCACCGTGGGAAGAGAACATGCTTCGGTGATTTGTAGGAGGGAAATTATGTCCATACTAGAGTAACGCAAGAAAAACTTTATGGAGGCAATAACAGTGGATTGACACCCTGAATAATAGGGCACATGCAAATTGGCAGAAAAGGGAGTTTCCAGGAGAAGAGACTGAACAAAGACAAACGTGGGGAAATAACAAGGAACAGAAGATTCTGTTTGCTACTTTTTTTCCCCATAAATGCTGATTGTGCCACCCAACAAGTTTGAAACTTTTTCTGGAACAGAGATAAGGTGTTAGTTGATCAGCCAGAAAGAGCCAAATGTAGCATTAATGAGACTCGGTTGAATCCTGGCCCCACCCTTGACAGCTGAGTCAGTCTCCACATCGCCTACCTAACAGGCGATTGAAAGACTGAGCAATCGCTGCCAGCGGCTCACATCCCTCCTGCCACTCTCTCTGTAATGACAGGTACAGGCAAGACCTCTCTGTATGACCGTGCCAGTAAGGGCTGCAATCACCCCTCTTTGACTGCAAGCTCGCGTCCTGGGTCAGGGCCGCCTCCTGCTACAGGAAGTCACGCCTGACTCTCCCCCACGAGCCACCTTCCCCTTGCCCGGCAGTGAACCAGCCTACAGGGGGCATGTTTTGCTGCCTCACGTCAAAGCAATAAAGAACAGCCCCAGGTCTGAGCCGAAGTTGGGCAGGTTGTCAGTGGACATAAATTATTGTTTCTAACTCCCTTCATAATAAAAGCTTCCAGGACAAAGACGAAGATACCTGATGACTCCTCCCCTCATTATCTGTGCACGTTATTCTGATCAAGAACATGATGAAGGGCCTTCCTGGTGGCGCAGCGGTGAAGCGCTACACTGTGGACCTGTCGGCAGCAGCGACGTGAGTTCGACGCCCGGCCGGGGAGATTCCCACATGGCGCAGCAGACCTCTCCTGCCTGGCCCACTGCTCCCCTCAGCAGGGTATTTCTGTCAATCTGCTTGTTCTGCTCCCCACTCTGTCCCTGATGAACCCTCTTGCCGACCCAATTCTCTGGCCTGCACCCCAGCTTGTATGCATAAATAAATTAATCTTTAAAAAAAAAAGAACATGATGAAATATCACTTGATACAATTTCTTTTTGGTGGAACCCCAGTATCCAAGACAAAAAACAAGAACTAAAGATAACTTTGAAATCAAACCTCAGCATTCTCCGGCGGCAGCCAGAAAAATGAAGAGGATTACAATGGAGCGAGGACAAATGCGAACGTGGCTAAGACACAGAGAGGAGCTTGATCGTGACAAGTGTTTGATTAGACAACTAATGATAACTAGTGACGCTGCGTGGGTTAGCTAATCTCAACATGATTAAGGAAGGAGATGGCCAAAACTGTCAATTACACCTAAAATGCTCCAGCAATGTTAAGAGGGATCGAAATGTTAGGGGTTCTCACTTAGGTCCAGGGGTGTCACCTTCAGGAAGTCTTTCTCACCATGTCTCCCCTTTGTGCTCATTTCTCCCACTTCTGAATCTTCATGTCATTGTCATCTAGCGGAGAAGAACCAAAATCTCCTGCACTCCGTTATCTCGCCTGCACCCCTGCAAGCAGGGTGACACAAGCTATTTGTCTCTCTCATCAGCATCAGCTTCCGGGAGAGAGAATCACAGGAAAGTCTGTGAGATGCTGAAGTCTATAACTAGCAACTATTAATATCCTCTGACATTCTTGCTGACCCCTCCCTCCTGCCCCCAGTGCTCCAGTCTCCAGCTGCTTCCAAAGCTATGAAAAATCCTAGCGGACATCAGAACGGGGCCCGACATTCAGATTTGGACAGTCACAGAGGAGCCATCAAAAATATTGCAGAGGACAGAGAGGGAGAGCAAAAAGGAAACAGAGATATGAAAGCAGGTAAACATTATAGGTGATAAGAAAAATATAAGTCAGGGGTTATGTGGGTTGTCAGAGACCTGGGTAAAGAAAAGTTACAAGAACTCAGACAGATGTGCTAGGCAGATGTGAGCCTGTAATAACTCACCTGCCATATGTATTAAATGAATATTTGGGATATATGTTTTCGTAAGTTGTGATACACATTTTTCCATCAAAGGTAAACTCCAACACCTCTAGGCAGTAATTCTGACTTATGCCACAGAGTCTACTGTGTACTCTCAAATGAGCACAAAGAAGTGAAGACAATTTCCCATCATGTTTTCTGTTTCTTTTCCTCCAGTAGCAGAGAATCACATGATGAGCTAAAGAGATGAAATAGACACTGCATGATCTGAAGATCACTCTTCGAATTTACCACTTCACAACGGACCGAGAGGCTGAGGATACCACTCCCTCCTATTTGAAAGTTAATTTATTTTGAATTTCTCTGATACAAAACGAAAACGATTTCAATTTTCACACTGAACTAGTTTCTAGCACCTGCAATCTAAAACAATACTTAAGGCACCAGGGCCCGCGACGAAGAATCACCTTTAGGGGTCATTCCTATGTGAAAATCCTGGGTGGACTGAGTACTAATTATAGAGTGAAAATTGCAGTGCCAGCCTGGTAGATGGGTGGGTATAGGATGAAATAAGATAATGCTTGGCTCTCTGCATGGTATAAGCATCAGGTAAATAGTAACGATTGTTCCGGTACCAAAATTTTCACTGACAGTGAAAGCGCCCATTTACACAGTGATCAACTCAGGCTAACACAAAATTACTAACAAAAATAAAAAACCCAGGCGATTGTCAAAATGAGCTTCAAGAGGGAGGACTGGCTATTTGTCTACTTTGTTCCCTGCGTTGTCTCCTAAGATAACAGCCTTTGACACAGAGGAAGGGCTTAACAAATAAGTGAATTAATAACAAGCTGTAGGAAATTATTTTCCAGAGGCCCCTTCAGAACTGGTCAAACACCGGCCTAGCTTCTCCTCCAGCCTCTTCTTTTTTTTTTTTTCATATTTAAAAAGATTTAAATATTTATGCGTACAAGCTGGGGTACAGGCCAGAGGTGGGGAGTAGGGGAGTGAGAGGATTCACCAGAGACAGAGCAGGGAGCAGAAAAGGCAGATCGATTGAAGTACACTGCTGAGGGGAGCAGCAGACTAGGCAGGAGAGGTCTGCTGCGCCATATGGGAATCTCCCCGACCGGGCATCGAACTCAAGTCGCTGCTGCTGACAGCGCCATAGGGTAGTGCTCAGCCCATTGTGCCACCAAGGAGACTCTCCTCCAGCCTCTTCTGCTGAGCAGTTGAGAGGTTGGTCAGGGCTGGGAGTCTCAGCTTAGCAGCTTAAAGCTTTTCAGCATGAAAAAGAACTTTCTTTCCATGAAAGCTACGCAGCCAAGGACCTCTCGTTTGTTAGTCAACTAAACGGAAATTATTTTAGTCCTTTTGGTTAGAAACTGATCGAGTACCAGGAACAAAGGTCCTGGACACAGGCGATTTGATTCTGTCTCAGGCCTGCTATACACTGGGTGTGTGGCCTTGAGGTTGGCACCATAATCGGGCGCCAGTGTAACTGGGCTTCTGTGCACCGAAGCGGTCAGATCTCTTCAGCAAGAAGGGGAATTCCAGTTAAGAGTTCTGGGAGTCAATTTCCTCCCCATGAACGAGAAGAAACCCTTGATTTCCCACCCCACCCCCAGAAGATTCCTGAGAAAATCAAAGAAAAACACTTAGAAATGATGACTATATAAAAGTAAAGTCTTCAATTGCCTAGGAAAATACTACTTTGTTCCAGTAACAGCTACAGCTTATAGTAAAAATTTCAAAAATCATTTAAAAGGAAAAGATCGCAGTTCCTGGGATCACAGAACAAGGAAGAGAAATGCAAACTGACAAAAATAAGACTGCTATTAAATAACATGTTTTAAAGACATACTTCAATTTAGAATACTTTCTCCACGATCTTACTTTAAGATTGAGTTGTTGCAGCAGCTAATTTTCTATATTTCAGCCCTAAAAGCAACACCCAAAAAATCTTTCTGCTCACTTTTTAACCTCTAATGAAGAAAAACAAGTGGTGATGGAGGAAGCGGGGAGGGGACCCCTTTTTTCCGCTTCTGTTTTGTCTAGAAAAAGGATAATAAGCAGAAGCTAGTGCTATTATCTTTTTGTCTCTAGCAGCAAAAACAGAAATAAATGATTCATGGAGTTCAAAACAGCTTGCATTATCAGAGGAAAAACCAGCTGACAAATATGCTGAAATCAGAAAATAACGTAAATCCTCAGGGCAGTGGAGCCAGCCACCTCCTCCCCACCTCCCTTCCGGGGAGGGGCAGCTCCTGCCTGCAAGGTCTCCCGGCCCTAGGGAGGTAACAGACGTGTAGCGAGTGTTCTGGAATACTGAGATTTGCTTTTTCAAAAGACAGACAAAAAACAGAGCCTGGATGACGTGGAAACCTCAAGGCCAGGAGCAAGAGCAAGAGCTCTCCAGGAGTCTCCAGAGCACCTGCACTGGGGAAGCTTGAGGGGGGTACTCAGGACAGACTGGAGAACAAACTCCCTCCCATGATTCTCAGCAGCAATCTTTCCTGGGCAGTGGGAACAGGAGGGAGGGAGGGAGGGAGTGTATACTTGTGAAAGTTTGCATTTCAGAGTATGAGTGCGTGTGTGTGTGTGTGTGTGTGGTGTGTGTGTGTGTGTGTGTGTGTGTGTGTGTGTGTGTGTGTGTGTGTGTGAGAGAGAGAGAGAGAGAGAGACAGAGAGTGTTTGTGTTTTTTCTCTTTTCCAAATCTATCATAAACCATATGTTTTTACAATAGAAACATAGCAAATAAAAATACTGCATTCCAAAAACATCTCCAAATGATTTGAGATTTTAGTACAAAGGGCTCTATTTTTTAATGTCAAAGACTCTTCTTAGGCGATAAATTAATTTCTTGGCACTGTTTACTAAATAAACCCCTTTCCCTCCAGCTCTCACTGTAGCTCCTCTCAGAATCGATTAGGCCGCCTGCCTGGTTTCCAGGAATTATTTAAACATTATCTAAATGTGTAGGCAACAGTTTGCTGCCATCTGCTTCTAATGAAGATGATAATGATGAAGAACACAGCATTGTGGCTTAAGACGCACATGTGTTTGCAAAGCTGTGGATATTATTTTAGGTCACAGCTTTGGTAGGAGGAGAGAAGTGTTTTAACATCTCTAGGCTTCTGCTTTTAAGGATTTTTATTCCCCTCCTAGATGTGCTGTTGCTTTAGACACCAAAGTCACCCCTGTCATCCCACTGGGCTTGACCCCTGAATGTAATTTCCAAGAACTGACAATCAAGCAGATGACTAACAGCTTTATTCATCTTAGCAACTGCACAAGAACTGCCAGGGTAGGGTTCTTAATGAAGCTGGTTTGGAGATTGCACCTTAGGCCTGAGGACACTCATGGCATCTGCAGGCAGAGTCATCAGCTGTCCCCTTTCTGGGTACACAGCCAGCAAAGTGGGAGTGTGGCTCGCAGCAGCCAGACACATACGGACCCAAGCAAACTGCTAGAGAGAAAATCTGCAACTGCTCACTGCAATCGCCCCAGCTCAGCGGGACAAGAGCAGAGTTGCTGGCACGGGAAGAAAGGCTGTTTCTCCCTTCTCTCCCCCACCTTTGTTCTCTCTTAGCCTGTTGGGTTGAAAGACCAAGACTTTGATTCAGCAGGAAGATGGCTTCGGGGGGTGGGGTGGGGGTCATATCAGTGCATGAGGGGTTCTGCTTCTACCTGTGCCACAGTGCTTCCCCCAGGATCTGACCCTTCCAACTCTTACCCCCCAGAGGTACTTAAGTAGAACAGAAAGTGAGTTGACTAGCATCACGGACACACTGCCTCCTAGGTCAAAAAACTACCCCTGTGCTATTTCTCGGCTCACAGTAGCTCAGCCACAGCAGCTATAATATCCCCTCCTCGTCGCTCATCCCCTCCACCCGCATGTCCCCTCCACGATCGTAGCTTAAAGAGGAAGCAAAATAAAAAGCAAAACTCTTTTACGTAAGTTTAGTTTAGTTGTCGGTTCAACTTGTAAGTTCAAGTTTAGAGAGCTGAAGCCACAGTTCCTAACTCCCCACTGCAGAACAATGTCCCTCCACCCAAAGATGGTCACATCCCTGGAACCTGTGACTATTACCTTCTGTGGCAAAGAGGAATTAAGTGCAGATTAAATCAGGTTGCTAATCAGCTTGCCCGAACACCGGAGATCATCTTGGATTACCTGGGTGGACCCAATGCAATAATGAGGGTGCATCAAAGGGGAAGAGAACGAGGGAGAGGCAGTCAGACAGACCCAAGAAGTCCTCAGCCCAGCGAGCCACCTGGAAGATGGATGAAAGGGGCCACCAGCTAAGGAATGTGGGTCTCCTTTCGGAGCTGCAAAGGCAAAGGAACAGACTCCCTGGGACCTTAAGAGGTCAGCCTAGGCCTGTCAACGCTTGGTATTAGCCCCTTGAGACCCATTTTAAACTTACAGGACTGAAAAATAAATTTGCACTATGTTTGAATTAGTGCAACCTCAAGTTTCCCATGATTCCTATGTTCCAGAGTGAGTCAGAAGGAAACATAAGACTATCGCAGCACCAAACTCATGCCAACAAAATTCAGATAACAACAGCCAATTCCCCGGGGCTCCAGAGCAGCCCAAACAGGTAGAACTGGCTTTCCAGATCCCAGCACAGGAGAGAGCAAGACAGCGCACTTTGCTCCTCCCGGCCCTGGGACACAGCCCTGGCTGCCCAGAGAAGGGACAAAGGATTTTAGATTCGGTGCTGACAGGGCCTCTGCTGGTCTCTTTGGCCCAGGGGTCCAGCTGAGTATCAGTAAGAGAAGATCTTCCATTGAGAGCTCATGACTTTGAGTTTTGTTTTTTGTTTTTTTTAAAGATTTATTTATTTATGCATATAAGCTGGGGTGTAGGCCAGAGGTGTGGGGGGTAAGAAGATTCACCAGAGACAAAGTAAGGAGCAGAACAGGCAGACTGACTGAAACACACTGCTGAGGGGAGCAGCAGTCGAGGCAGGAGAGGTCTGCTGCACCCTGTGGGAAGCTCCCTGGCTGGGGATCGAACTACTGCTGCAGTGGCTGCTGATAGCTTCATAGTGCTGAGACTGAACCCCTTGCACTGCCAGAAAGGCCCTGACTTTCTGATTTCTTTAGGGGAAATATTCCATCATGTGCCCTTCCCTCCCTAAAGGTGACATTTAACGAAATGAACTTCTTTTAAAACTTAGACGATCATTGTCGGGGCCTCCCTCTTGGGATCTGGCCCTGAAATTCCACCTCCATTTTGAACCGTATGGTCCAGAACTGGACACTGAAATGAGTTGACTCTGGAGCCATCACCTTCTGTGAGCTGGTTTCCTCCTTTTGTGATGTTTATACAGGCAGCTCCTCAAAGCAAGGTCATTGCCCTGATTCCCCCATGTGTCTGCCCACCCCAGTCAGAGGCCTAGGTGTATTTATTCCTGCCTATCAGTGGCTATGGCTCCTGCCCCTTGCTCCTGAGAGGCTCAGGTTCCGCAAGCTTCTCTCTTAATAATTTGTGTGCCGGTGCCCTTTAAATTTACCAGCCCTTGGGGCCGGCCATTTTCTGTGCCACCGCATGAATGGTAGAAGCATTCAATAAAACACACACAACTCCTGAACTACTGGATATTAAAAAACTGTAATATCTCTCATAAAGCACCTTACACTTTCACCAAAACAATGTGTAAAGCTTCTAGACTGAGTACGATCAAAGAAATAGCTCCTAATTGTTCCAAATAAATCCCCCGTGGAGGGAAAAACCGACCACAAAGTGTTAAGTGCTATGCTTGTCGGTCAAATAAATGATTTTTGATTTTTGATAGTCGCTCCTAAGAAAATGATCATTTTCAGGCTGGTGTGTACACAGGTGGTGACATTTTTTTTTTTCTTGAACAACTTGAATAACAAGCCATCCCTAGGTCCCCAAATCTGTGACGTGTTTGACTAGACAAGTTGTAGAGAACGCACTCAGGCTGACATGCTTTGAGATCTCTGTGAATGGCACCTCAGGAGTCATACAAAGCACAATCTTCCTGGCCATGCATGGGCACAGGCAGGTTGGCCTGGAATTTAAGGTCCATCCCCCAGTCTTCTACGGTCATCTCAGTTAAAATCACCTTCAGCAAATTTACGAGCTCCCAGAAGGCCGTGCCTCTGGGGCTCAGTAGAAACCAACACGCCCTTGACCTTGTGCTCGCCTACAAACCCTCCCTCCCCTCAGCTTTGGATTCCCCAGACCTTGACTGTTCTATTTACCTAGCAACAAAATTTCTTCCTTTCCTCACTTTCCTATCACAGAGGGGTAAGTCTCTCAGTGTCCCGGTTCCTGGTTTTCTCCTTTTCTTTCTCACCAGGCCAAATTAAAACATCCTAACCTACTTTCCAAGTTGCTTCACCTTTTCCCCCGCAATCATCTGTGGCACTAACCCTGTTTTACTGGGTCCTTGTACTTTCCTACCTTTTCCTGTGCTTTCAGACCAAGCACTCAGGCGTCCTGGGTCCATTTTGTGGGGTGCCCAGCCTGAGGAATGGGATCCAATCACCTCTAGAGCTGACAAAAGTCAAAGCAGCCAGGAGAGTTCTTCCAGCCAACTACAGCCAATCCAGGACCAGGTGCAGGGCCTTGGTGTGGTGTGGGCCTGGTGTGGACCTTTCTGGCTGAAATTTAGGGTGTTAGCTGTCTTGCACTTCCCTGCATGAATGCCCGAGCCACATGCCCTCAGAGCACACCCTAGCACGCTGTGCGGTGCTGTCTTGGAAACTGAGTGAACCTGCTATGCTGACGTTCCAGCCATCTGAGCAAATCTCCCGCAACCTCCTCCATGCCCATCCCAGGTTTTAAAGGGCTCCCCTTCCATCCTGTGACTGACACACCCCTGGCTCGTGCAGTATGGGGAGACCCCTCAGTAGCATCTCAGTTAAGTTCTCTGGGAGGCATTCTGGCTCATTCCACAAACGCACTACCCAAGGTAGCTAAAATTTAGTGGCAGAAGCCAATCTCCTGCCTAGCGACCTGAGCCAGCCTTTCAGCCTTTCCTTTAAAAGCGGTGACATGACGCATGGGCCCTCTCACCCGTGTCTCAGGTTTCTGAACTCTGTTTTTTGACTAAGAAAAGACCATTCTTCCTCCATTTCAATTGCCACTTCTCCTTTCATTCCTCCCCCTTTTTTACTGTCCCTTTCTGACATGACCATAACATTTTTTCTGTCCTTAATCTGTTCGCACATAACTGACCCAACTCAAATCTGAAAACAGTCTGTTCCAGACACAGTATGTTTTCATGCTTTTTCCATTTACAGACTTTCTGTCTCAAACCCCCAGGATGACATGTTGAGGATGAAGGAGGAAACTTTATTTATTTTTTTAAAGATTTATTTATTTACATACAAGCTGGGGTACAGGCCAGAGGCGTGGGGCGGCGAGAGGGTTCACCAGAGACAGAGTGGGGAGCAGAACAGGCAGATCAGAAATACACTGCTGAGAAGAGCAGCGGGCGAGGCAGGAGAGGTCTGCCGCACCATGTGGGATTCTCCCAGGCTGGGCGTCGAACTCGCATTGCCGCTGCCGACAGCTCCACAGCGCAGCGCTCAACCGCTGCACCACCAGGGAGGCCGGAAACTTTATTCTTTTTATCTGTTCACTAATTAACAATGCACCATTTCTCTGTAATTGAGCTCAGGTTGCGAATCCTACACCCAGGCTCAGGGCTGGTAAAGGGAACAATCGAGAACCCACTTGGAACCACAGAGAAGGAGAATTCCACAGCCTCTGGGCCTGATGGATCCCAATCTCAAAAGTCTCCTCTTTCTGGATGAAACTGAACCCCAAAACGGGAGAACGAGGAAAAGCTGACCTAGCAAGCTCATGAAAGGCCTGGCATCGTGGTCAAATGGCGAAAACATCACACACACTGCCGTTCAGCATGTGCTACTTAGCTGCTTTTGCCATTTAAAGTCCCAGTAATACAATGCCACATGCAAACTTTTAGGCCAAAGCTTGGCACACAGCTCAGAGGAGATATTAGACACGCAGAGTCTGTCAGGCAATGTCTTTCCAACACAGCACAGAATATGCCCAAGTCCTACCGCTCGTCCCACTTCCTTTCTTTCTAGTGAGCAGAACTGCAGATGGTGAACTTAGGCTGGAGTTTGCTACTTGGGGGTAGGGCCATCGTGCCACCTCGTCTACCTCCTCGAGCAGTAGCTGGATCCGAGGAGCCGACCTTGACTTACACACCTGGTCTCAGACTGGGTGGGGCTCCCCACAGTGGGAATAGGGCTGGCGCAGTGAGGTCACGTCACCAGAAAAGAAAGCAAAGAGAACAACCTGTCTCCCCCTGGATCACACAGGGCAGCCATTGGATTAACGCTTTGTGTGCCGGCGCCCTTTAAATTTACCAGTCCTTGGGGCCGGCCATTTTCTGTGCCACCGCATGAATGGTAGAAGCATTCAATAAAACACACACAACTCCTGAACGACTGGATATTAAAAAAACTGTAGTATCTCTCATAAAACACCTTCCACTTTCACCAAAACAATGTGTAAAGCTTCTAGACTGAGCACGAAGAAATAGCTCCTAATAGTTCCAAATAAATCCCCCGTAGAGTGAAAAACCGGAGACTAGATGAACACGCATGAATACGTGAGCGGCCACCTGATACTGGTGACAAAAAACACGTACTGATACGTGAGCGGACCACAAAGTGTTAAGAGCTCAGGGGCCCTGGTTGGGGCCAACAGGTTGTCTGGGTCCCCCCTCCCTTTGCCCTAGTCCAAGCCCCCCAAGAGCCAGCTCCTCCCCAGAGAGCCCGCGTCTCCCAGAATACCCCAGCCGAGGACCCGGGAATGAAAAACAGCCTCCGTGGCTGCTGCAGACTCTGCGAGCCTCCACCCAACACCCCGTGTCCAGAACTAGAGCCTGGCCTTGGAGCCCAGCCTCGACCCCGCTGGGAGCACCCCAGCCTGAGCAGAGACACCCCCACCCCAGCCGTTGCACAGAGAGACGGCAGCCCCAGTCTCCTTCCTGCCACATGAAATCATTTTATGAAAAAAGCAACTCACCATTTCACGAGCCCGCAGAGGAAAAGAATGTTCGCCTCCAGCCTGTTCTCAGGATGAGAACACCTGCCTCACGGGGCTGCTTAAAAAGGCCGCTGGTTGGGCCCCAACCCACACCCACCGAATCAGGAATTCCAGGTGGGGCGGGGGGCGCCGGTCTCGTGGGCCCTCCAGGTGATTCACACACAGTGATGACGTGGAGAAGAGCCGTGCGCCCAACAAGGGTGCGATTCCACCAATCAGACCAGCGACTTCTCTGCCGCAGAGGGGGGTTAAGCCAGCAGAGAGGTAAGGGAGGCTGTCCAAAGCCTCGTCGTGGAGAGAGGGGAGGCCTGGGTCAGTGCACAGCCTCGTACGCCTGCCTTCCTGGCAGGTGATTTGGCAGCCACATAAAAAGATGTGTGGAGCCGACTGGTTTTCTCTGTTCTCCTACGTACTATATAAAATCAAGTCTACTAGTCCTATTGCTTAAAGACGGCAGTTTGCGCCTATTTCCTATGGGGTAAACCATAAACCACCTGCGTGGAGCCAAAGCTGGTCACAAACTTGCTTCAAACCCTCTTCCAGTCTGACTTAACTCCCGTTAAATTTATGCCAAATGGGAGTAGGCAGCTTTGCATAAAGCAACAGGAGACTCTCCATCTTGACAAAAGTCCCCAGCACTGGAAGCCCCAGCAATCAAGATAGCAAAGGAAATGCTCAGGTGTACCCCCAGAGAACTGCCTACCGCGGCCCTAGAACGGGGCCTGGACATCTGCATTTGTCAAGGGCCTCGGCGAGTAGGCTGCAGGTGTGAAGAGACCCTGTTATGCAGCCATAATGGAGCTGACCCGGGCGAGAGCCCGACTGTGAGGGGGAGGTTCACCATCAGGTGGTGCCCAGGGACCGTTCCTATCTTCAGATATGTGCATTCCACGACTCCTCTAACCGCGCTCATCGAATCATTCGAGTGTCTTACAGCATGCAAAAATTATTTTGTTTTCGCACCGTGAAAACACAGTGAGGACAAATGATAGATTCCAGATCATTTTTACTGAGGTGTCTAGCACTTAACTGGCTTAAAACTGGAGAGGCAAAGATACCCGAGTGAGCACAGCCCTGCACAGAAAGAGCACACAGTGGGGCTGCAGACACAGCAGCAGACCTGTCCTCGTGAGCGCTCCATGCGGGCTCTCCCCGGCCAGGCCTGCACCCCGACTACTTGGCGTCCAGAATGGCGCTATGTAGGGGAAATGAAGGAGGCATCGGGTTTCCACCCTACTGCCGCTGGACATGATGATGGGCACTGCGGTCCAGCACTTGTGCCTCATGGTGGCATGTGCATGTGTGAGTGGGCACACGTGGGCCTGCTGAGTGCTATATGAGGGCGGCGTCACAGGAGCAAGGCGGCAGAAGCTTGAGCTTGAAGCTCGAGGCAGACGAGGCAGTGGAGGCGGCAGAGGCAGAGAACAGAGCTCGAGTGCAGCGGACCACAGGGAATGACAGCACGACAACATCTAATAAAGAGTCTGCCTGAGGGCCTCCCGGGTGCTGTGCTGTGGAGCTGTCGGCAGCGGCGACACGAGTTCGACGCCAGGCCGGGAAGATTCCCACATGGCGCAGCAGACCTCTCCTGCCTCGCCCGCTGCTCCCCTCAGCAGTGTATTTCCAACGATCTGCCTGTTCCGCTCCCCACTCTGTCTCTGGTGAACCCTCTCGCCGCCCCACACCTCTGGCCTGTACCCAAGCTTGTATGCATAAATAAATAAATCTTTACAAAAAATAAAAATAAAAAGAGTCTGCTTGAACCGATGATGAACCCACCCGGTCTAGGATGGTTGCAGAACACCCTGCCAGCGCCCAGCTATGATTACACCCTCCCTTAGTTTTCCCACTTTATTTCCTCTGCCACATCTCAGAACAAATAGATCCTGTTTGTATGAATAATATGCCATGTTCCCAGGTACAAAGGAGAAGGCTAGTCTGTTCTGCTGCAAGAGGAAACTGAACCAAGATCCATTTCCCATGTTTTGCTGCTTTAAAGGGTTTAGGACCCAACTGGGAAAATACTTTTTAGTTAATCTTTGGAAAGTCTTTCTCCTCCACTCCACCACTTAAATTACCGCTTCCTGAACCGAGCATGTATCTTTTGGGTGGACCAGGAGTCAAAAACCCAGGTTCTTGTTCTAAGTTTGCTATGAGCTCATACATGACTTTATGTATTAACAATTGACCCCTCTGAGACTCAGTTTCCCTAGCAGCAAATTGGACCAAATGAGAACAGGGTGGTCCCTAAGATCATTTTGCTTAACCTCATGTTTAAGGTAGAAGGGAAATGCTATATTCAAGAGCAGACAGTGGGGAACCTTCTACTGTGAGGAGGATGATCTCCCAGGTATTTCACTATTCTGACCCTCATTTTTGGCTGAAATATTTGCAGGTGCAAGATTTGAAGAGTTGATGAAGAGGAGTATAATGGCAGCAGAGCTCTGCCGTGGCCTGAGTAAAGGTTTTTAAGAAACACCATTTCTGGGCCTCCCTGGTGGCGCAGCACTTAAGCGCTGCACTGTGGAGCTGTTGGCAGTGGCGACGCAAGTTCGACGCCCGGCCAGGGAGCTTCCCACATGGTGCAGCAGACCTCTCCTGCCTCACCCGCTCTCCCCTCAGCAGTGTGTTTCTGTCGATCTGCCCGTTCTGCCCCCCGCTCTGTCTCTGGTGAACCCTCTCACCAACCTGCACTTCTGGCCTGTACCGCAGCTTGTATGCATAAATAAATAAATTAAAAAAAAAAGAATCACCGCTTCACCTGTCCGGTGGAGGAGGGAGCACGTGTTCTCAAGTCTCTTGGTTTCTCTCGATCTCCTTTCCAGAGAGAATGTGGAGACTAGGCCTGGGACCTCTGTTACCTGGGAGGGAAACACAAGCACGGATTAAAACACCCAGGAGGCAGTCATCACAGGTAAGTATGAATATTTGACTCTGTTTCTGCTGCTAATGGCAGATTGGGAGACATGGGCGGAAACAGCTTCATTTGACTTTACCAGGCTAACCTAATGCAGGTAATTAAGATTCACTGCCTAATTAACTTCAAATGGCTATACAGAGAGTAACATAATCCTGTTACTTTTCACCATCAAGGCTAATCCAAATAGTTAAAATGAAATTATGGAGCATCGAATGCCCCACTGTTTGTTTGTGGCCCATCATTAAAAGGACCGTGGGACAGTCACACAGAGCCCACTGTTTACAGAGTGGACAAGAGGGTCCCCAAGGTTAATGACTGTGGCAGGTCTCCAAGCTGGTTGGTGACGGAGACAAGTCTCCAAGAATCTCTCAGGGTGTGTTAACGCACCTTCAACTTGGCCATGGAACAGACTCATTTCTATTAAGTTATTTCTATTTCCTTTTCCCTGGCTTATTGAGCATTTGAGACCAAGAGCATTTTTGACATGGGGCAGGGGTGGGGTAGGGATAAAAAGAAAGGCGGGAGATGACTTTTTGTTTTTCAAATTTATTCAAGTACAATTGACTTTTCACAACCCACCAACAAGGTAAATGAAGCCCAGCCCTAGTACTTAGAAAGAAAGAAAATTAAATCAAGAAATGTATTTCCCAGGGTTTACTGGGTCCTGAGAAATTTGTAAACCAAGGAGGACACGGTTAGCAACACTATGCTCCAAGGGAAACTCCAGAGTCCCAGAAGCTGCCCAGGGGCCAAGAGCATAGAGGGACCCAGGAGAAGCTGCGCCCTAGGGGTGTCCAGCATCAAGCTGCAGAAACTTACTTCGGCCACTGGATGTGAGGGGGTGTCCCAGGCGGAACAGAGGGCGAAGTCTGAATGTCCCAAGACAGGCGGACCCTGTGGAGTATGACAAACATAGGGAAAAACTCGTTGTCACTGGAAAGGATCAAGAATAGGCACAGCTTAATTGTTTTGTTTTTCTTTTAAGATTTATTTTTAACATTTATTTATGCATACAAGAACTGGGGTACAGGCCAGAGGTGCGGGGGTGAGAGGATTCACCAGAGACAGAGTGGGGAGCAGAACAGGCGGATCCACTGAAATACACTGCTGAGGGGGGCAGCGGGGAGACAGGAGAGGTCATGTGGGTCAGCTCCCTGTTCCCGATCAAACTTGTGCTGAGATAGCTTGATAGTGCTGACACGTAACCCATGAGCCACCAGGGAGGCCCAGCATGGCTTATTTGCCTCTGGCCTTCGGGTTTGCTACATGAGTGGGTGGCTCGGTGGTGGCAGATTGTCTATCAGTGGAGGGTTATTTATTCTTCCTTTGCCAGAAGGTGTGGCCCATCTTGCTACAATATTGGCAGCGATGGGCATCTCCGTGGAATCCCGAGGCTGACTCCCTCAGAAGCATGACTCTTTGACCCTTCAGTGTTTTAACAAGAAAAGCCGATTCCCAGGAAGCAGAAGAGGAGGAAGGTCTGGGATCCCGATGCAACAGCTGCCTGCACGTGTCTCGGCTGGGACATCTGGGAAGGGAGCTACGACTGAGAACTGAGAGTTCATGGCGCAGCTAAAAATGTCTGCCTGCTGGCCGTTAGCACGAAGGACCAGCTTACAGGACCCCATCTGGGGACCCATGGCTCCCAGCTGGGTCAGGCCATGGTGCCACCCCTTCTAACTCACGCCCATGGAGGAGAATTGCTCCCACCTGCTTCCTCCGTCGATACCCAGCATTCCTAGGGCCTGTGCCAATGAGAAGGGCATTGCTGCTGGTCTGCCTCAGCCCAGTCTCTACTGAGTGACCTTGAAATCAAAGCATCCCTCTTGTTTGACTGTCATTGCTCCCCAAACAGCCATAGGAGTAGGCAGCCCCAAACTGTAGACTCATTAAGCAGAAAATAATGGTGCCCTCGGTCTGCCGTCACCTCGGAGAGGAGCTTGGACCAGTCACTGAGCTTGGGCACGACTCACCAAGGTCAGCTCCGTCTCAGCCAGCAGCACCCCTCTGCCCCGCAGAAATGAACCCCCTTCTACCAAGCGGAAAGGAACCCCCTTCTCCACCCTCAACCCTAAGCCCCAGCACAGGGCAAACAGGTCATTGTATGGGAGGACTAAGCAATCCTTAGAGTTTTCACTCCCTGATAGGAAGGGATGTGGCGGGCGGGGAGATTGAGCACTTGTACTCTGAAAGCAGAACAGGCTCAGCCAATGCCCCCCTTTGCCACTTAGGGGGCCTTTTGCTTTCAGAACGAACACATTGATTAAAGGGAGAAGAGGGCCTCCCTGATGGCACAAAGGGTTGAATCTCGGCCTCTGAAGCTGTGTGCAGCTAGTGCAATACAAGTTCAATCCCCCGCCAGGGAGAATCCCACATGGCACAGCAGACCTCTCCTGCCTCCCCGCTGCTCCCCTCAGCAGTGTGTTTCCATCGCTCTGCCTGTTCTGCTCCCCGCTCTATCTCTGGGGAATCCTCTCACCACCCCACACCTCTGGCCTGCACCCCAGCTTGTATGCATAAATAAATAAATCTTTTAAAATAATAATAAATAAAGGGAGAACGGGCTATGCTGATGGGAGATTCTTACTGTTTCAAAGGTGCTATCAGGACACATTGGCCTGGATGTTTAGCACCCCCGTTTCTGCAAGTAACTCCCCACCTGAGCGACACCCTCGGAACAGCCTGAGCAGAGGTGAGCTGTCTCGGCAGCCTGACTACTGAGGGGCATGGATGGTCAGACACGCAGCTGCGACCCCAGGCCACGTTCAGTGTGAGCACGTCACATCCGGGACCCAATGCTGAAAGTCAAGTTTGGCGGCCATTTGGAAGGAGGGTACTGAGTGGGACACATCCTCACGGGTCATCAGGAAACCCAGGCTCGGAAGCTCCACTCCACTTGCTACATGTGAGGCTCACTGGAGAGTGGGGAGACCTTGTCTTCTGTTCCCTAATTCTCAAAACTTAGCCCAGCGTCCAACCCAATACAGGTTTCCCCCACTCTCCAAAATTTGAATGTTCCTCTTTGGTATGATCTGGTTGCTTATTTTGGAGGTCTGGAAATGCTATTACTATCAATTTTTATGGAAAAGTTGTTGAGCATGCCCAGCCACCCCCCCAAAAAAAAAAGTCACCTACTGAATCATATTAAAGAAGAACAGTCTCCTTTTGGATAGCAGAGGAAACCTGTAAGGCAAAGAGGAGGGTAGAGCCAAGGAGAGAAGGAATCTGATGACCTCCCTTATGAACTAGGTGGGGAGTCCACAGGGAGAAGCAGAGAAGATACTCTGTAAACCACCACAGCCTGAGGTTGATCCTCAAATGCCAAAGTTTGAAATTAAAAAAAAAAAGTGATGGTCTTTTTTCTGGAAGGATCCACACAGGATTTTTCTGCATGGAGTAAAACCCAGTTGACATGACCCCTGTACTAGACCCCAACCCCCTTCCCTGGCATTGGGGCATGGGTGGTTGATTCCCTTGGGTTGCTAGGGATGGACTCTACTAGAAGTAAATTCTTAGTGGTGAAACACAGTGACACGACACCTGTTCCCCATGTGTCAGGAATAAGCAGAGCTGATGGCACAAGCCTGACACCCACGTTGGGATTAGGACGGGGTGGGTGAAGACAGGGAGACTGTGCTGGCAGAGGGACACAATTCCAGGCCAGAGACAGCCAGGCCAGATACCTGCACTCATGCCCCCAGCTCATCTTTAGAGAGGACGTGTTTTGGCCCTGCGTTAGTTGCAGACACTACGGTTGAGTGGATGAAAGAACAGGTTTCACAACCAGGCAGGCTAAGTTCAAACTC
Source organism: Scalopus aquaticus (assembly GCA_004024925.1). Lineage (NCBI taxonomy): Eukaryota > Metazoa > Chordata > Mammalia > Eulipotyphla > Talpidae > Scalopus > Scalopus aquaticus. The sequence continues at coordinate 19,331 of PVIJ01015637.1, forward strand.
GGTTTATTTCTAGCCCTCAACCTGGATGAACTCCTAACTTCTCTCTGGGCATGGGATGAGGATACTCCTACCGTGTCAGCGTGTTGATAAGTCGTTGAGGATAGACGGTAACAGCCACGAACCAAGGGCTTGATAATCCTTTGCACATGTGACTCCGTCCAGGTGTGCCCAGATCAAACACAGGAATCAAATCCAAATAACTATAATGGAACAAGCATTGGTCAAATGTCAGGCAAGTCCACAAAGGACCTCTCGGGGAAGCGCCCATAATTCAGACTTCACAATGACACCACAAGGAAAGAGTATCTTCCCTATTAGACATATGAAATCTGAAGTTCCAATTGGTGTTGAAGGTGGCACAGCTGATAAGCACTCAAGTGTGGCATCAGCCCAGACCTGCTTGCTTCTTGCAAAACAGCCGTGTTTGCTAACACAGACATCACCAAGACGTGGAGCACCTGTGAGACAACATGGCGGTTTTGGAAGGAGGCCTGAGGCTGATACAACAGCAGTGAGAAGCAAAGCAGTGAGGGGGTGGAGCTCGCACAGGCTGCGATGACCACAGAGGCTGCGGAAGCGGCTGTCCTGGTCAGAACACACACAGCCAGGGGTGGAGAGTGCCGAGGCAGAGGAATTGAAATATCGCTTCCACTCCTCATTCATTAAAGATCAAAACTGGGGGCTCCCTGGTGGCACAACAGTTAAGCGCTGCACTGTGGAGCTGTTGGCAGTGGAGATGCAAGTTCAATGCCTGGCTAGGGAGAGTCCCACATGGGGCAGCAGACCTCTCCTGCCTCGCCCGCTGCTCCCCTCAGCAGTGTATTTTGGTGGATCTGCCTGTTCTGCTCCCCACTCTGTCTCTGGTGAACTCTCTCGCCGCCCCATGCCTCTAGCTTGTACCCCAGCTTGTATGCATAAATAAATCTTTAAAAAAAAAAAGATCAAAACTGAAACCGCAAAATCTTCTATAAATGTCCTTCAAGTTGTGCCCATCTGAGTGGGGGAAAAACCCAATTCAAAACCCTGGAAGTATCTGTGGGTGTCAGATTCTTGTATTTTTCCTTGAAATCAGGTAAGGAGGAGGGTTTGCTGGAGTCTAGAACCCGGGTCCACCAGTAGCAATGGCCCAGCAAGGATTTTCTCCCCTCCCCAGGCCAGGGAGGAGATGGTCATGGATGAGAGGCTCAAAGACTAGTTGGGGCGTATGAGAAGAAGCAGCAGGATGGAGCAGTGTTCACGGGTAAACGAATCTATACTCCTCACCAACTTCTTTACTGAGGCTCTGTGATGTGCCAAGGGAGGAAATATTTCCACCCAGTGTCTTAAACAGTCGCTTGACTCATAGAGAGTCGATGCAGGAAATGCTGCTCTCCTGCCTCCAAATCTGTTCAACAAATACAAATTACTAAATGTTTTAATTGCATTTCTTTTGATGGGAGGAAGATCACTGCTGATAACACAGAAGGCGGTGCTTTGTACCAAACAAAAGTAAGGCATTCTACAAATGAATAAGGAATGATAGTGATCATGGTTATAAAAATAAATGTTATGCAGCAGAGGAAAACAAAACCTAAATTTTAATGACAGGAATAGTTAAGTAAAGTGTGGCTTGTCTAGATGAGAGAAGGCTAGACAGCCATTAAAAGATGCTTTATGAAGAATTTTTTATGATGAAAGAAAAAGTCTGTAACATAATGTTATAAAAACCATACATTGTATGTCTCCAGGTAAGCAGATAGATGGCTGGACAAATGGACAGACAGAGAGACAATGAGAGGGAAGGTGGACAAGGAAGAAAATTGCAGCAACATATAACTAGGATTTACCCCAGAGTGAGTGCTCATGGATGTGTTCCATTTTCTCTTTTATTTGTATTTCTTTAGTCCTACCCTGCCTTGTTCTAAAAGCAATTTAAAGTTGTTTACAATGTGCATACAAGATAAAATTAAATTTGAGAGAACATAAGCAGGTGAGGAATAAATATAAAGATAAGCTACAGCCAGCAGGGTGGCTGGTTTTTCTGTGAAGCCCTACTCATGAGCTAGAGACCCACCCCAATTCACAACAAGCTTCTGAAAACCAACACAGAGTAGGAGACATAGTAGATGAAACCACTTAGGAGGACAAAAGGAAGCACTATCAGGAAAATCAAGCAAAATTACTCCATTTAGGGAAAAAAAGAGGGAAAGTTCTCTCATGAGTCTCTGCTCAAGGGGACAACGTGGAAGATGAGGAATATCAGGCAATGTCTGTCCCCCACCATAACCCAGGGAGTCACCTACAAAGGATGCCATGTCTCTGTGTAAGCCGAGGCATATGTCCAAGGACAAGTTGGCATATTAGCTGCCATGTCAGGAGTGTTGCTAATTCCCCTTGCTAATTCCCCGTGAGAACACACACTGGCTCCCCTAACCTTTGCATGATTATACAGTGTCTCATCATCACCCTTGATAGAGTTGGGCATTTGAGAATATCTCACATTTAGTTCACTAGCAAATGGGGGGCCAGAATTCAGCGTCCACACACCCTACATGGTTCACCATCATGCTTGGGGCTTCCCAATCCAGAAACAAGCAATGCTCAGTACAGGTCTATGGGAGAGAGTGCCAGAATGCAGTTCAGTCAAGTAAGCTCTGGAGGGGATCACTCTTCCCTTTATACTTTTTAGTATGTCCAAGCAGAGCCAGTGATTATATTTACTTCCAAATGATCCACCTTTCTGCACTTCTAGCACCAATCCACAAGCCCATCTGACTTGCACCATCTTAAATTGACTTTAAGAGTTCTTGTGGCACCTTTTTCTCTCTGCTGGATAAGAGCCCTCCCCACTTCCCCACCCCAGGATGTAAAGAATCACCTTGGTTTGTACATAATCTCATCCAGATTCTGCAGCTTCTACAGTTGAAAGGTTAAACCCTGCAATGAGCTATGGCTATGAGGTAGGTTCTCAAAATGAGCTTAGTCTGGCTGTGAACATATTGCCAAGCCTCCCGAGGCTGCCATACTCTACGTTGCTCATTCTCTTGAACTTCACCATTTCCCTTCAAGTCTATATTCCATTAGACCCAATGTGTAGAGGAGGACATGGAGGCCCAGGAATTTTCACTAACAATCTGATTAAAACAGCATATCCCAGAACTCGTAATGTTGACAGGGAATAATACACTCATTTGTTGGAGTATAAACAAGAACAGCCTTCATTCTTGAGAGGACAGTTTTCCAAAGAACAACAGCACCTTTGACAGGATACAAAATCTTTGACCCAGAAATTCTATTTGAGTAAGTTATTCTCAGGAGATAAGTATAAATGAGGGCAAAATCTAACTAATAGGAGTTTCCTGGCTTTGTTTATAGTAGGGAAAGACTAGAAACCAAATGTCTAAAAACGAGAGTGTGTTTAAATGAATTGGGAGGTATTCTTATAATGAAATAGCATCCATCTATGCAAAAGCAATGTTGTAGAATAAACTCTGTTTACTGACTTTAAAAATATTTGGGAGTTTGATGAATTGGAAAGGAGAAAACTGAGTCACCAAACAATTTCTATGATATGATCTTAATTCTTAAATTAACAGTGTAATATACGTGTGTAAGGAAAAAATTGAGAAGGATATAAGGGTATACACTCTAAAATGTTAGTAGTGATTTCTAGGAGTAAGGAATGACCACTATCTGTTCATTTCTTCTTTTCAAATATATGTATTTTTCAAAATTTATCTATAGTGAAGATGTATTGCTTTACAAAAAAGAAAAAGGAAATTAAAACCAAAATAGGCAAAAACATATCAAAACCCAGCTTTGCATTTCTGTCTGTAAGCATTGTATCGACATGGCAGAAAAGAGCCTAGAACATGCTTCATGTGTGTCTGTGTCATTGTCATGGGTAGAGCTCAGGATATAAAACTCCTTCACATCTGGTTGGGGTGATGGAAGATAACCAGATAAGGATAAATTTGTCACTGAGGCAGGCCATGCTAGGGATGTCAAAGTCACACAAAGCTTTTCTCTCTAATGTTTCATGTTCAAATTCAGAGCCATGGCTACCCAGTGAGATGGAAGGCAACCCCATTTTTATAATGTTTGTAAGAAACCACCTTTCACCCAAACCTCCCCATCTTTGATTTCACAAGAACACATCTACCCCAGCGGACCCAGCAGTGGTTATTACAGTGTTTGTGCGAGCAGAAAGCACTTGGGAATCAAAGATAATTCTGCTCCCATAAACACAGTTCAACTTGTCTATCACTAAAAGCCCTCAAAGGACTAAAAGACATAAATGGTTATAATTTTAGTTCTAAACTGTTTTTAAAATAGGTGCCAACACGCTTAATAACAGGGGGAGCTAACATGTGTCAGGACTTCCTGCTGGAAAGGCTGCTTCCACACGTTATCGAACAGAAAGGTGGATCTTGGGTCTCTCATCTCAAATAACACCCAATAAGGTGAATACCTTCATTCACCTACTTCCTTTTTCTTAATTTTTCTTAATTTCTTAATTTTTTCATTCATCCTCTAACAAAAGTGTATCAACTTCTTACCAGAAAATGTAAATGTGATCATGTTCTCCTGCAGTGGCTTTAGGAGACCGGCGGGAGAGCCCCAGCCTGTCTCAGCCAGACAAGCCACCAACTATATTCTGAGCATCCATGCAAAATGTCAGTGAGTTTCAAGACTTAAAAATGCTAGAAATGGGGAGACTGTCCAATGGGCAGTGGGGATACAAGTTCTCACTCCTTTGCAGTAGCTTTCCTCTCTCTGTAGTTTCCGTGTTTTATTTAGGTGATTTGTGTTTTCTTATATACTGATTTCCCTTGTTATCCCAAACTTTACCACTTAGTATAATTTGGTATATTAATTTGGGGTTCTGGAATGCTCAAATATTTTCCATATAAATGAATGTCAATAGGGACCTCTCTGGTGGCAGCACAGGTTAAGTCTCAGCACTATGCAGCGATCACCAGCCATTGCAGCATGAGTTCGATCCCTCATCCAGGGAGCTTCCCACATGGCGCGGCAGACCTCTCCTGTTTCACCTGCTGCTCCCCTCCGCAGTATGTTTCAATCTGCCTGTTCTGCCCACCCCCCCACTCTCTCTCTGGTGAATCCCACCACCCCACATCTCTGGCGTGCACCCCAGTTCTTGTATGCATGAATAAATAAATCTTTGAAAAAAAATGAATGTGAATAGCATTCCAAGACCCCCAAAATAACCTACTAGATCACACCAAGTAGGAAGTTTCTACTTTGAGATAGAGGGGGTGTCCTGGACACTTTCCCCCCAAGGCTTTTCATACACTACCTTCTCTCCTGGAAGCACCTCATTCTCCTCATGTACCCAGAAACTGTTGACTGCTGTTCAGGCTGTCCCACTGGTGAGGTCAACACCCCATTGTCTGGGTGTCTCCTGTACCATAGAGAGAACCCTATGATTACAGGTGGTGCAGAAAAAAGATTAAATAATCCCTTGGTCCAAAAAGAAAATTAGGAAACATTAAGTTAAATAATAAATTGGTTTCTATGCAGTACTACCCAGTCCTTTAAGATACTGCTCTGCCCTTTGAAAATTTCTAGGCATCTGTAGGAATTCCCCAACTCAAATGACCACAGAACCCCCTTTGAATACAGCCTGACATCATGTTCCTGGAAACGCAGCTTAGAAAATGAAGTCCTACGTAGTAAGTGGGTAGACAGCCCTTCCCTCCCCAAACAGAGAAGGGAACTGATGGCAAAGAAATGAGAGATGTTTCCAAGAGGACACGGCGAGGGTGAGTGAGAAGCCAAGCCAGGAACTGGGTGCTTTTGCTCGCTGTGATTCCAAATGACCTTGAATGCAGGTTGGACCTTGAGCATGTTTATTTTGGCCTGAATCCAATTCCCTGCTTCAGGATTAGGTGTGGGATTTTAGATCTCAAGGCACAGGCACTCCTGACACAGCCCCAATATATGGGAGTTTAAAAGCCAATGTCGGGCCTCAGGCTGGGCTGCAAGTCTCAGTAGGTGCATTGATGAAGGAGTGACAGGCCAGCGGTGCAGAGGGAGCTCCCTCTACAGCAGAGCTACTGCCCAAATCACATCGTGGAAGATTTAAAAGAAAACATGCACGAGTTTCCCAGTACCGAGGTGTCAGTACATTACTAGGTTTATAATGTAACTTTACGGGGGCCTCCCTGGTGGTACAGCGGTTGAGCGCTGCGCTGTGGAGCTGTCCGCAGCACACGCGATGCGAGTTCGATGCCCGGCCGGGGAGAATCCCACATGGTGCGGCAGACCTCTCCTGCCTCGCCCGCTGCTCCCCTCAGCAGTGTATTTCTGATCTGCCTGCTCCCCGCTCTGTCTCTGGTGAACCCTCTCGCCGCCCCACGCCTCTGGCCTGTACCCCAGCTTGTATGCATAAATAAATAAATCTTAAAAAAAAAATAATGTAACATTACTAGGTCAATAACACACAGAATTGATGTGTAAGAAGAAAGTCACATGACAATGTAAATGAACTCCTTGGGTCCATTGATAGTGCTGGAAATGAAATCCGCGGGTCCCAACCTTCCTTACAACCATTTCGTAGAACAGAAATCACCTCAAGGCATCATCTCCCTTTGAGCATAGTAGGTTTGTTGTTTTTTTTCCACTGCCTTAGTGCCGCAGAGTCAGTCACAGAGCCCATATTCCAAGTAGTTCAGGGCACATTCTAGGCTTCTGCATGATGCAACGGGCACTATTTCAGGAAAAGCACTAGGGCAAGAGATTCGCTCTGCGGTCAGCAAGTGGCTGTCCCCGGGACTTCGCATTTGCGCCCCTACTTATCCCCGAGAGCAGCAAGTAGCCACAGGTGTCCCTGAAAGGCAGTTCACCAGCACCAAAGTGACTGAAAGTGCAAAACAGATCCGAATTTCAGATATTTCAGATGAGAAGAATGGAATACTGCATTAATAACTGCATACTGAATTCCTATTGAAATGATACTGATCTAGATGTAGAGGGTTGATTAAAGTACATTATTAATTGCAAATGTTTCTTTTCACTTTATTTTTTAATGGGACTATTAGATAATTAAAAATTAAAACTAAATTAAAAATACTTCTAGTTTGTATTCTGCCCTTCACATCCTCATCCATCTTCAGCAAGCCTCTTTCTGAGCTCTGACTGTCAACAAGGTTTCATGGAACAAAGACGCATCGAGAAGGACCATGAGAACAAAGGGCATTTCAACTGTGAAGAACACCCCAATTCATAAGGGAAATGCTTCCCAGGACCTTTCCCTTTGACAAAAAGAAAAAGGAACCTGGAGACAGGAAATTGTACTGTGGAAACAAAAATGACCCAAGTGAAGCTATTTTACAAATTTCTTCACCACATAACTATAGAAAAAAAAGCCTTGGGAATCCCAACTAATTTTAGAGGCGTCTGAAGAAGGAGAGATGGGAAACTCACAGACTGGCTTCTTGGGTCTGAGTTCCCAAGGGGTCTCTCCAGAATGGGAGCCAGGGAGTTGTGGTGACTTGTCAGGGAAAGGGGGCCACAGTCTTTTGAAGCCTCTCACTGCAGGAGAAAGCTGGGAGCTCATTTGCTGCTGAAGGGAAAGGACCCGTGAGCACTTGGACTGAGGCGGCCTCAGGATGTGGGAGGTTGAGCAGCCCGGGCCTCCCCAAAGACCTTTAACCGCTCCCCCTTCAGTCACTGTCACAGCTGGAAACGCGTTCGCAATGTCCCAGATCTCCTAGGACAGTCAGCCAGCCCCTTCCCATGACTGTGGGTCTGCTAGAATCCAAAAGCTGCTTAAGTCACCGTTCTGGCTCTGCAGTTCAGCCTTCTCAGTACAAAGCTCATTAAGCCAAGTCAACTAATCAACCATCGACACTACAGGGGGGCCTCTTAAGTTAAACAAGAGCAGGATGCTTAAATCTCCTAGGACATGAATGTGCGTTACAAGGCACGACCAGGAAAGCCTGGAGAGCCGTTGACTGATGTATCTCTACATCCCAGAGAGTTTCAGCAAAATGCCTTGTCAAATGAGACAGGTGTCCAGAGTGAAGGCCAGCTTATCAAACTTCAAACAGTGGGCCACGAAACTGGGATACAAGTTTAAAGTTTAACTTGGATTCGCAGACTCCTCTCCCCAAAAGTTTAGCTAAACATACTTTCTTCCTCCTAATTGTTTTCTCCTTATCCTCTGACCCTGAGAAACTGATTCTGTAAAGTAAAAACTCTCACTAAATTAAAAGGCCGCATTCTGCTTTCTCGGCAGCCTCCTGCCATAACAGTTTGCTCCACGACTCCCGTTTATCAGTGTGGTGTTACTCTCGACGCAATACGTGACCTCTTGTAAAGCACTGAGGCTACAACAGTTCACCCTTCCACCCAAATCCCACCTCACTCCTTTTCAGCCCAGAAAAGAAATATGATGGAACCATCAGTGAATTACTGGAGCTGGGCTGGCGGTCAGGCCTCCTCACTTCCTGGCGCACATTGTCTTAGACTTGTGGAGGAAGGCAGCCCAGCATCCTGGCCCATCCTGGAGGGGCTCAGGGACTCCCCTATTCTCCTCCCCCTCCCCGTGTTCTCCACTGCACTGTGCTGGGTCCTCACCATCAGCAGGAAACTCCCAGCAGTCTGCTCTTCATAGCTGCTAGTGATCAGAATTTGATGTCCGATGTGCAAAAGCCCCTTCAGAATTTCTGTGTTGGGGTCCAAAATAAATTGCATTTCCAACATGACAATACGCATTACTCAGTTTTTCATCCAACCATTTAATCACTGCATCAGCCTAACCTTGAAGTCTAAATCAACTTTGGATTAGCTTGGGATGAATGAAGCTTTGTTCAATGGTGACTCCCAGTTAAAATAACCTAGAAGTTTCTGAAATGGATCCTGCCATGCACAGCAGAATCAAAGATAATGATGGAGATTTTCTGTACCAGAATTGCACCATCATAGTTTTGCTAAGTCAGAGAAGTTTTAGATAATAGAGATGCCTGAGCAGTGAGCATTTTACTCACTGGTGTGGAATTCCTTCAGAATAGCTTTTGTTATGGGAATTGATTCATTGAGAGATGTTGGGGGGTGGGGAATAGAATGACTCTTACAAGTAAATCTCACCTATAAAGGGGTACAAAGAAAAGATCCAGAGGGGAGGGATGGAAAAAAAAAAAGATCCATTAGTTATCAATTAATCCAACTCCCTCATTTTGGGTTTAGGCTCATTTTGGGCCCAGGCTGGAAGAGGATATTACCTTTCGTCACAAAATGATGCAACCATCTATATAGCAAAGTGGAGCAGAATTACGGCTCAGAATTGGGTCTAAAAGGACTCAGAAAAACAAGACTGCTTTCCTCCAGTAATTATTTAAAAGCCTAATTTCTCCCTTTTGCTTCTTTTGGGTGTTTAAAAATCACTGATGAAATAAGTAGAGTTTGATATCTAGTCCTTTTCTCTTAAAAAACAGAGGAGGAAGAATATTTCAATATCTTTCTAATGTCGGGATTAGTAGCAGCGGCCACTGGGTCCATGAAGTTGTTCAAAGCTATGGGAAGAGTTTGCTGTGTTATCTGTTGATTCTAAGTGTCCCATTAGCTGCATAGCAAATGGCTGCAAGATCTTGATTGCATTTGTTGTTTGGTTCTTTCTGCCCAACATGGTTAATACTGTTTTGAGGTAGCTGTGTTAAATCACAGCCTCCAGGAAACTAGAAAGTATATTCTCAGGACTTACACTTCTGAGAAAGAAAGACATCTTCAAGACACAACACTTATCCCACCAAAAATAACCAGAAAAGACAGATACATAAGACAAACAAGCGCATATCCCAAAGAATCAGAGCGGCGGTGGAGGTGAGACCAAAAGGCCAGAGAAGGACACTCTCAGCAGGGCCCGCTGAGGGTGCGCTGCAGTTGGGAGGTTTCTGTGGGTGCTGGGTGAGGGCTGAAGGCAAAGGACCTGGGTCAGGGGGGCGCCCCTGCTGTGGAAGACCCCAGCACAGCTGTTCTCATGCAAAAAAACAGAGGACAACATTGGCTACCAAGAGGCCTCCTGAAACCATCTGTTTCTCCACCAAAAGTCTAAATTCCAAAGGCACAAAAGCAGGAGACTAAGGGGTAAGTCAAATCTTTCCACGAGCAGAGTGGGATTTCCTCCAGGCCCCCAGAGCAAGGACACAGCCCCGTTGGGGGAAGAGCCACGAGAAGCACAAGTGAGAGTTGAAAGCGCTCGAGAAGGGGCTGGTGGCTCAGCTGTCCACCACTTTCCCAGGGTGCACCAGTCTATCGGGAAGGACCAGAGGCAAAGGGCTGCTGCTGCAACACAAAGGAGCCAGCAGAACCTAAACTGCCCCTTGCATAGCTACTCCCTGTCTCCCCACCCTCCCCCTGCCACTGCCCCCCACCCCACCGCAGGTCAGCCCCAGCTTCCACTCTGCCTCCATAAGTTTGCCAGCGGTGGAGGCCTCCTCTCTGTGGACTCAAGCAGCGTCTGCTCTTCCGTGCCTGGCTCATTTCATGCAACATCATGTCCACTGGGCCAACCAGGTTGTCGCAAAAGGCAGGATCCCTACTTTTGAAGGCTGAACCACAGTCCACTGCATGCATGGCCCACATTTTCTTTATCCATTCTTCCATCAGGGATATGTCCTAGAGCTCTGCCACAGGTCATGGCCTGTGGGTGTAGCCTACAAGGCTCCTTTCAGGTTAGGCAAGAGCAGGGCGCTTGGTCGCTCTGGGGCAACAGGCACACGTCCCCAGGTATGCCGGGGAGCGCCCAAGGGGCCGGTGACTGGTGAGCTTTGCCCCCAGGGACTGACCAGCAGACACCTTGTTAATAAGATTGGAGCCAGGGGTGGGAGTATCACTGGACTCACCCTCCCTAGAGCCCAAATCCAATGTTCAGTGTGGTCCTGCATTGTGCAGCCTGCCCCACTCCCCCCCCCCCACTCCCCCTATCAGGGTGATGCTGCCGACACAATTGCCTCCAGCTAACAATGCAGAATGGCGTTTAAGAGGGAAGGCCCCACCTAAGTATTCTTATGAAGGGAGGGCAGAAAGAAAGGAGGGAGGAACACAAAGCTCCTGGAACAATGGCCAGCCCATGATAAGGACCTCAACAGGTAAACCCATGCCCCTCCCTCCATAGGAACTGGCAGAGTTTCCCCTGGTTGCTTGGGGGCAAGTAACAAAACAAGAACCTGAAGGACCTTCTATCTGAAGCCAGTTTCTGCCTGAAGACAGAGCTCCCTAAAGAGGCCCGCCCAAAACTCACATGCGCTCCTCCCTTTTCTGGGCCTTCCGATGGCTTTGTTCTGTGGATTCTCTTAGCCTTTCTGTTCACTGTCCCAGAGAAAATGTCCCATCTCTCTCGAAACTCAAGGAACAAAAAATAATCAGCCGCTTTCTCAGCCTATTGAACCTGCTGTCGGGGCGTTACTTAAGGCAGAGACAAAATTACGCGTTTGCAGTGATGTGCGGCCTCATCCTCACCAGCGATCAAAGGCACCGAGCGGCAGGCACCAGCCACGGGCCTGGAGAAGGAAATGGGGTGGAGTAAAGGTGGCCTGGGGCGGGGGAAGCTAGAAGAATCAGGGGGAGTCACGAAGGCTCAGGACCCGCGCGCTCCCACCAGGTCGAGGCGTCATGTGGTGTAAATCTCATGGCATCTGTGAGCCGGCTCAGATCTCACAGGTCTATGCTACTTGTCAGGCTAAGTTGCAGGTCCTTCTCAGGCACTTCTCAAGGCAAACTGCAAACTTCTCCAATGTCTTAAACTTTTCCTACAAGCTAGGGCCGCTGTGCAGGCAAGAAAAGGTCACAGAAAGGGAAAAGAATAAAGAAGGGGAGCGAGGGAAGGAGAAGGGACAAGAATCAAAGGCAGAGTGATACAAAAAGTATATGGAGGGCACATTATTTTTTTTTAAGATTTATTTATTTTTTCATTCAGACAAGATCTGGGATGGAGGCCAAAGGTGTGGAGTGGTGGGGGGATTCACAGAGACAGAGCGGGGAGCAGAACAGGCAGATCCACTGAAATAGACTGCTGAGGGGAGCAGCGGGCGAGGCAGGAGAGGTCTGCTGTGCCCTGTGGGAAGCTCCCTGGCTGCCGCAGTGGCTGTTGATAGCTTCATAGTGCTGAGACTTAACCCCTTGCGCCACTAGGGAGACCCAGCACACATTCTTTAATCAGTGACAACTGCCCGAAGTCCCTCTGAGGTCCAGCGTGTTCTCCCCTAGATAGGCGTGCAAGGCCCAGCCTCGAGCTCTCTGCAGACAGTCTGCTGAGAAGTCTGCGAAAGGACTCTGGATGGAGGTCCCTGGTTTTGTTAAAGGTCAGGGAGAGGGGCACCCCCGAAACCCCAGACCTGCCCATTCTAAACAGGCTCTGCCCTCCGCCGCATCAGTACAAAACATACAGGACCTGAAGTGGAAACAAACTTTAATACAATTAGAAAAGACAGAAGACAAAGAATATAGTATCTAAGTCAAGCACCCAATGTTATCCAAGTCCTTGTGGGTAAAAGTCCACCCAAATGGGATTGGCCCAAAGCAAGGCCCACAGCCTGCCGCAAGCATAAAACAGCTTTCAACAGGGACCCACAGAAAAGGGTCAGAAACAGCCAGAAAATTCTCGGAGTTAAAGAGCAAAATCAAAACCAATATCAATGTTGCCATTGTCACCTCCCCACGGGTCTCTCACCCACATCTGTCTCAACCAGTCCAGGCCAGTGCAGCTTCTTTACAAGTCTCTCTGCTCCCTGTGCCTCTTCTGGTCCCCATCCTGCTTCCTTCTCCTCCTGTCTTCTGTGTGTCCTTTGCTTCTCCAGCTTTTTATATCCTGCTCAGCTCCACCCTTCAGTTCCCAGTAATCCTCTCTCAGATGATGAGGCCATTAAGGGATTAGTAGCCCTTAGTGTCTTGGATCTCTTTGACCTGAGGTGGGGTCCATAAACCTATCTGTGGAGTTTGCTGCAGACCTTCCCCCCGCCCCAACAATTTCTCAGTGCTGTGTTCCCTGCTGGCCTTTGTCTAGGGAGCCGAGTCTGGCCCCCATCCTTGTAAAAGGCCTAGACTGCAGGGGAGATGGCTGCCTCTCCCCAAGAAACAGAAAGCACAGACTTGGTATGAAATAAACGGCTCTTACTTATTCATGTGCATTTGTTGTTTTTCTTTCTCCTTGTGAATTTGTTATATTGTTTCCTAAACTAATTACCTAATTACTGAGGGTGAAAGCATTGAAAGGATTAAAGTGAGATCCCTCACATGTAATGTGGAGGCAGAGATGTTTATTAATTGCTCTGCTGAAAAAATGCACCAACCCCTTCACAGCTACTGAATCAGTCATAAAGCGGCCCCTCCACCCAGGTGTTTAACCAGCACTAATCCCTCTAAGGTCTCCCTAAGTACCCGGTCATTTATGCTAAGCCCTCTAATTAATCACATTAGTGGTCATGTGTTGTCCCTTCTCTCTCCTACATGCCATTTATACAATTTCCTGGGGAAAAAACCTGCTAGAACACACATTTCCAGCAATGGCTGCTAGCCCTTTGTAACCAATTATTCCTTTAAAATTGAAGTCACCAACATTTCAGACAAGAGAGGTCAAAGTGTGACTATTTTTATTCTGACATATAGATGTGGCTGACATACTTATTCTACTCTATGTCGAGGAAGACAACAAGAGGGACCTCAGATCACGGATTGACCTGTCATCCGAGACCCACAGGAGTCAACGTGGCCCTCTTCTCAATATCAGCATCCTGGGGGAGGCATTAGTCAAAGTAAACCAGGTTCTAATGCAAGAACAAACAGCTCCAAACATCGCAGGGGTGTAATGTCCAAGTTGAATGTCATTTACTCAAATTCCAAAGCGGGTCGGCATGATACTCTTCAGCTGTTCACAATTCCGTGGCTTCTCCTGTGTGGCTCCATCATCTCAGCACAAAGGCTCCTGCCTGGGAAAACTGTATCCCAAGAATTTCAAGGAGGCTTTTGACTGTCTCCACCTAGGGTGACAGATGTTGCTTGCAAGACCCTATTGACTTGCAAGGAGACTGAGATACAGCCTTTTGCGTGTTCAGAAGCGAAGGGGAAGCAGATAATGGTAGCTACTGCTAACGTCTATCAAAGAAGAAGTCTACTGGGCCTCCCTGGTGGCACAGGGGTTAAGGCTCAGCACTATGAAGCTATCGGCAGCCACTGCAGCACGATGTTCGATCCCCAGCCAGGGAGTTTCCAACATGGTGCAGCAGACCCCTCCTGTCTCCCCGCTGCTCCCCTCAGCAGTGGATTTCAGTGGATCTGCCTGTTCTGCTCCCCACTCTGTGTCTGGTGAATCCTCTCTCCCCACCCCCCCAACCCCCCCACATACACCTCTGGCCTACACCCCAGCTCGTATGCATAAATAAAATAAAATCTTTTAAAAAAGAAAGAGAATTGCACCAAGCTTCACTTCAACTACCAATAGGTTTCTGGTAATAATATCTTACTCCGGTGTGGCAAAGGCCAGTTCACAATCACTTTCTCATTGCTTTATCTAATTGCTATTACTATTCTTCTCATTGTTGTTACATCTATTATATTTCTCCTATCATGTCACCCACAGCTGACACCATGAGTAAACAGGAGTTGAGTTGGGAAGCGTTTCCACTCCCCCACATCTCTATGTCTATCATGGCAGCTCCTACTGAGTTTTCAATCTGGCTGTCATGATACAGAGATTTCAAAGACTTTCTAAGGTGGTATGTGTGTAATTTTTCTTATATAGACAAAGTTCAGACTTTTCAGCAGATTCTCAAAAAGTTTTCCCTCTCCTGGTCTCTTCAGTCCTTAAGGGTTGAGACAATCTTAGGAGTCTCGATCATCCAGACGAGATGAAGTAGACTATCGAGAAGGAATTTAGGATAGGAAGTTGGGAGGGAGGTACAGACAGGACTCAGTGATTGGAGGGTGGGACCAGGCTGTGAGGTGCAGTGGGGGCATTCCTGCCTGGACAGCGGCAGAGAGGATGTCAGGAAGCAGAATAGACATAGGAATGGAGCGTGGGAAGGTGGGGAAGACTGCATCTGTGCACTTTGATCTATGGAGTTGAGAAAATCACCTTGTGTGCCTGCCTCTGGATAAAGAAGCTCTGTAGCCAGGCCTTGCTGAACACTGAGCTCCTGGGTAGAGGAGTTTGGTTGTGCACACAGACACATGAGTGGAATTTTCTAGAAGAAGGGATTAGCATATACACAAAAGGTTTTTAAATGAGTCTCTAGACTCATTTAACATGTTGAGTCACAAATTAATTTTAAAGAAATCATCCCTGATGACTGTGCTTTAAAACTAGAGCTACCCCTTCCTGGTGGGAAGAAGAAAGGGTACACCACTAATGCTGAAAGAATTACCAATGGGCACAGTCAACAAAATAAAAGAGAAAAAAGTTACTTCCAAACAAAATGCTACCTCACAAAAGATCCACAACTGGTTGCTAACACTGTGTCGTCTTGAAATCTTTTGAGGAGGCTGAAATAGCTTTACTTCTTTGATTCCAAAAAAAAGGAAATTGGTTTATTTTGAAGTCCAGAAGGTTCTTCATAAACGGCAGTATTCAGACAGGAGACAGGGTGTATCTGGGCATACCTTTTCCCACACATGGTGACAAGGCCACCTCTGCCCAGTCTAAGCCACCGCCTCTCCCCTTTCATCCTGCTGGATTTGAAAAAGCTGGATTTGAAGTGCCCACCCACTCTGCTTTGTGGATTAACACCACACCCGTCTGAGAGCCAGTTAGAAGCTCACAGCTCCTCTGACTGGGATCCACTGGGAGCTTTCTTTCTGTGTGACAGCAACTGGCATTTCTGAGGAGTCCCAAGTGTCCATAAAATGCACCTCAAACCTGCAGATGAGAAGACTGTGGCCTGGCCCTTCTAGCATTCGGGGTAACTGATCGGTGACATGTCCGTTACCTGAGGCAGACTTCAAACCCCCAAGGAGGGGGATCTTTGTCAGCTCATCTTTGGTTTTCTACCCAGTGGTGTTGACTGGATAGCTGGGACCTGGCAATGTCTGTTAAAGAGAATGGTGGGTGGGCCTCCCTGGAGGCGCAACGGGTTAAGTCTCAGCACGATGAAGCTCTCTGCGGCCACTGCAGCACGAGTTCGGTACCCAGCCAGGGAGCTTCCCACATGGCGCAGCAGACCTCTCCTGCCTCCCCGCTGCTCCTCTCATCAGTGTAGTTCAGTAGATCTGACTGTTCTGCTCCCCACTCTGTCTCTGGTGAACCCTCTCGCTGCCCCACACCTCTGGCCTGCACCCCAGCTTGTAGGCATAAATAAATAAATCGTAAAAAAAAAAGAGAGAGAGAGAATGGAGGTTAGGGGAAAGAAATTGTCCAGACTGATGGCAAGATCAAGGGCAGAGGTGGAACGCCTCT
>PVIJ01015638.1:0-35710 GCA_004024925.1 Scalopus aquaticus
GGGTTGACCCCCACCCCAGGGCTCTTCGTGCACCTGAGGAGTTACTGAAACCACAGGTTGTTTGGGAGACACAGAAAGACCCCACCAGCTCCGCCGACGCCCTCAGTCAGGTTCAGCTAGCAGTGTCCTAGGGCCACCAGTCAAGTAGGCCCCGAGTCTAATAGGGTCACCGGTCAGATAGACCCGAGGCGAGGCGGAAAGGGGTGCCTGCCGCTGCGCACACAGTGGTCACGAGCCCCGCCGTGTGGCCTTTATACACAACGTGGGCACGACGGCCGCTCGCGTCACACAGGCCTCCAGAGGCGCCCGGGTGGGGCCGTGGCCGGTGCCCAGCAGGCCCTGGTGCTCGTGGAAGATGCTGGTCGTGCCCGAGCGTCACCGGGCTCAGCCACGTGTGAGCCGGTGGCGACGCTGTGACCGGGGCCTCTCCCAGGCATAAAAATGAAAACCACTCCCGGCGCTTCCGTTTTCAGGGGTCGGATAATAAAACCGGAACGAAGATCGCCACACCCCGAGGAGCGGCCCCTCCGGGCCAGAAGGGCCCGGCCAACGCCACCAGGATTCCAGCAAAAACCACGCCCAGCCCCAAGACCCCGCCGGGCTCAGGTGAGCGCTCTGGCACCCAGGCGGGGGCAGCCGCTGGCCCTGAAGGCCCCAAGCGTGGACGCCAGCAGCTGGTGGACGCCTGTGGTTCACGAGACTCCTGCTGTCCCTTTTCTCTGTCACCCTCTGGCAATTCTCTGAGGTAGATCAGACTCCCCACTGTTTCTCGGTGAAGGAATGGGGGCAGAGGTTGCATGACTAGGGCAAGCCAGCTGGTGCGAAGCATGAGAAAATGCAGCTCCATGTTGAATAAGGAGCAGGAAGGCTCTTATTCAAGAAGCAGGAAGCTTCTCGGAGTTTCTCTGACCCCAAGTCCAGGGCCCTTGAGGGGAGATTCTCAGTCCTCAGACGAGGCTCTTGGTGCTGTCTCCTTGGAGACAGACAGCCTGGGCCAGTCACTATCGGGGGAGTTCAAGGACACACAAACCCCAGGATCTTAGCAGAAAAGGTGCCCGCGGTGCCTGTCCCCGGGCTCCTGCACACAGTCAGGTATGAGTCCGGGACACAAGGCTCAGTCCAGTGATTCAGCTCCACAGTGCTGAAGAGTTGTCCTGCTCTGTAGGAGCGAGACACAGCCAGGCCCAGCTGCCCATCCCACTGCCCCGGCCACCTGCCCCCTCCCACTGCCCCTGCCACCTGCCCCAACCACCCGGTTTATGCTGCACGACTGGCCGTGTGGCCTGGGTTGGCTCTGTGGTCCTGGGGGGCTGGTGTCTCTGCTGCTCGTGGCCTGAGACGGTCCAGGGAGGCCTTGGGGTTAGCAGGTCCGCCTGAGGGCAGTGCCGGTAAGGACAACTCTCCAAAGCCCGGTGGGCCGTAGTGTTTCTCTTCCTGTCTAGCAGTGTGCACGATGGGAGCAGAATCGTGATTGCATTCGATATATGATTCTGGCCCTTGACATCAGGCCAAGTGATCGGGCCCCTCACGCCCGGGGCAGGACTGACCTGCATTCTCCTCGCTCCCACTTGCCCTGGAGGGGCAGCTTGCAGTGGCCGGGCCCCTCTGCCCCTCCCCAGATGGCCCCTGGTCCCTGCACCCATGCACCTCTGCCAATGGCTGGCAGAGGGGGAGCTGGGCTGAGGGGGAGCTCAGGAAGGGCCCGTCTGAGCTTGGTGCTAATGAGGCTTCTGTGGGTTTTTCTTTTTAAGCTACCAAGCAAGTGCAGAGGAAACCGCCCCCTGTGGGGGCCAAATCAGAGAGAGGTAATTCTGAGCCTGCTTGGCCCAGGGGCCGTCTGCGTGTGCGGCTTGTGTGTGCGGAGCCAGGGCCTGCTGTGGCTCGCACGCCTCCCGTGCTGAGCCCGGAGGAGGCCGGGCAGCTCGCGGCCTGTCTTGCTGGCGCGTGTGGACAGGACTGTCCCGCTGGACCCCACTAACCCCGCGTGCCCTCATTAACTTTGGACGGCTCTTGGCGTGGGGAGCATGTGGCTGAGCTCCCTTGGGTGCTGGAGGTTTGGACTGTTCCGGACCGCGCGTGTGAAATTCCCGCCAGCCCTTATGACGTGAGTCCTCACGCCTGTGGGCCGTCTGCCCGCCCCACCCTCCCGCCGAGGGCGCACGCTCTGGGAGGCCAAGTGACCTGCCTGCTGCACTCCGTAAGGAAGCGGCGCAGAAAGGTCAGGCCCCACCCAGCACACCCCAGCCTTGCCCCGCGGCCGGCCGGGGCAGAGCTGCTGAGCTGGAGGCAGAGACCCATCTGCTGTTTCCTTATGCGGAAAGGGAGAAAAAGCCACAGTTCTGTCGCCACTGTCGGGGTGCACAGGAGCTGTGCCTTGCTCCTCTGAGCCCTGCAGGCTGGCAAATAATCCAACAAGCACCAGACGGGTGATAAAAGGAAAAAGTCAAGAGGTGGGTTAGTAACCTCCTGTATCGGGAAGGCCCAGCAAGACCCAGTCACTTGCTAAGTGGCTTCAGCCGCCACCTTAAGCAGCTTAGCTAAGACAAGGGGGCCTGGTGCAGCCCCGGGAAGGCCAGCGAGGGGTTGGCAGGGAAGGGCCAGGAAACGCTGGTGCAGGTTGAAGCCCTGCCTTCTGCGGGCGGATGAGATGAGGGTTCCCAGCACAGGACCGGGAGCCGGCACGGAGAGGGCAGCTCTGCCCCGCCTCAGAGCCCCTCCCGGGAAATTAACCTTTTGCCAAAGACGTATTTTAGAGGGGCAGATTTTTGCTCCCCTACACCACAGAGCTGAACCATTTTAGGAATAGTCAACAGACACTGAAATTCAGACTCTAAGAGCAGCTCTGCTCATCGCTTCCTCGGTCACCCGTTGGCCAGAGAAGAGCTGGCGTCCCGTGTGTTACACGGTTCCTGGCGCAGCCTGCAGGCCCACCCCAGAGCTCAGCTGCCCTCAGAGCCGCAGGTCACCTGGCCTGGCCTCCAGCCCAGCGGCTCGGAGCCGAGGCTGCTCAGGAATCCCCAGGGAGCTTGGGAAAAGCCAGTCTGGCTGCCCCCGCCGCCCAGAGACTGATTGATCACTTCTGGCTGGGCCCCAGCACCCGCATCTTCCCCCCCCACCCTTACCCCCACCCCCATACTCTCTGATGCAGGCGCCCAGAGCCACACTCGGTGAAACACTCATCCAGCAGGTACAAAGAAAAGAAATGACTGAAGTGTGATGAGAGCAGGGAATGCAGGAATTGGGGGGTGGGGGGTTTAGGGAGCACAGGATGCCTGGAGAATGGACGGACTGCGTCTGAGGATCACCAGAGGCCCCTGCAGCCTTGGAAATGGGCACTGGGTTGTGCTGGGCAGAGGGCGTTCTTAGGGAGGGCTTGGGGCATGAAGCAGCCCGGCTTGTTTATCGGGGTGGGTGATGCAGGCCCTGCAGAGGAGTCCAGAGGGGGACAGGGGCCCCCTGGAGCGGGGCCTTGAACTTGCCTAAAACTTGAAGGGCCCAGCTGGTCCAGACCAGGGGACAGCTGTGTCCTGACATTGCATGGTCCCTTTTAGGGAAAAGGCCTCGTGGACTCGCCCTGGGGTTTCACACAACGCGTTTGCACACTCCCTCTTGGCCTCACCGCAGGCTTTGGAATTATTTCTGGTTTTGAGTTGAGGCCCTGAGCTCAGAGAGGGTCAGTGACTCGTCTGAGACCACACAGCGACTTGGAGCCCGGCTCTTGACCCCGGGGCCGAGGGCAGAGTTGGGCCCCTCTGGGAGGGTCCTGGTGGCCCCTGATGGTGTCGCCGTCCTGCTGCTGGCGTCTCCGCTCCCGCTAGGTTTGACCTCAGTGCAGCTGCCTGCTGGGTAGCTGAACTTCCACCTGGCACCCACCTGCCCACACCCTTGCGTCTGGGCGCGGATCCTCAGCACAGGCAGCCCCCACACCCCGACCCTGGCCTCATGCCCTCCTCCTCTCCAGGTGAGCCTGGGAAGTCCGGGGATCGCAGCGGCTACAGCAGCCCCGGGTCTCCGGGCACCCCTGGCAGCCGCTCCCGCACCCCCTCCCTGCCAACGCCGCCCACCCGGGAGCCCAAGAAGGTGGCAGTGGTCCGCACACCCCCCAAATCGCCGTCTTCAGCCAAGAGTCGCCTGCAGACCGCCCCCGTGCCCATGCCAGACCTGAAGAACGTCAGGTCCAAGATCGGCTCCACCGAAAACCTGAAGCACCAGCCAGGCGGCGGCAAGGTAAGGCGGGAGGGCCGGGCTGCCAGGCTGGCGTGCGGGCGGCCGCTGGCGGCGAGGCGTATGGGCCGCGCCAGGGCAGCGGCGGGAGGGGCTCGCTCCACCACTCACAGCCCGCCCAGTCCCCTCAGGGGTCTCTTCTGAGGTCAGACATCTGGGATGACGGTTCGCGTCTCCTCCAAGCTGTGGGCTCCCTGCTCAGGGGAGGGGTCTTTTCCACCCCCATTTCAGCGCACGCTGATGGGACAGGACCCAAGACTCCAGGTGGGGCTGCACGACCTCGGGCCAGAGGCTCCCGCGGCGGGTGTCCCAGGCAGGACACAATCGAGCCACCTACCAGTGGGGCTCTGGTGTTTCTCCCACATTTGCTTGAGTGAAGTTTCTAGTCCTCGATTCTGGGAAAACTCAGGGGTTCCCTTTTGAACAACTGGTTTTGTGTGTGCTTGTGAAATCTTTGGATCGCCTAAAAGTGAGAAATATGAGCTTCTGAGGGTCTGAGGTGACCGGACTGCCCTGGACC
This sequence comes from Scalopus aquaticus, assembly GCA_004024925.1. Lineage (NCBI taxonomy): Eukaryota > Metazoa > Chordata > Mammalia > Eulipotyphla > Talpidae > Scalopus > Scalopus aquaticus. The sequence continues at coordinate 4,745 of PVIJ01015638.1, forward strand.
TCCTTCCCCCCTTGTCCCCCATATTCGTGCCCCAGGGCTGACACGCAAAATGCCACAGGTTGTGTGTCTGAAGCAACAGAAATTTATGTGCTCACAATTGTGAAAGCAGAAATCCAAGTCCTGGGTGCCCACAGGGCTGGTTTCGCCCGAGGCCTCTCCTGGCCTGCAGCAGTGGCTGTCCTGGCCTCACGGGGTCTTCCTCTGGGGTCTCTGCCCAGCAGCCTTCCTTATAGTCACATTGACTCAGGCCCACCCTAGTGGCCTCATTTCCACTAAATGCCCTTTCAAGGCTCTGTCTCCAAATATACTTCCACACTGAGATACAGGGGCTGGGAATTCAGCACATGAATTTAGGGGGGCCCAGTTCAGTCCCAAACAGCCCTCCTGGCCAGTGCTAGGGTGGGGGATGGAGAAAGAAGAGGATGCCTGGGGCACTGGGGTGCAGACTCCTCTCAAGTGGCAGCGAGATCAACACCCACTGAGCTGATTCTGCGTCTCTTTTCCACCTCGCACTGTTCTGCTCCACGATTCTCTGCGGCAAACATGTAATGCCTGAGGAGTCCAGAATGACGTCACTTTCAGAGGAGAATGCAGGTCATCCTTGAGCATTTTCATAGGACTAGTGGGGTCCACCAAGGTGTGGGGTGTTGTGGGGGGCAGAGCTGAGCTGAGCCCTGGGCTTGCCAAGGAGAATCACTCAGGGTGGGGGGTTCTTTGAAAAATCCTAGTGCCAGAGGCTCCCCCAGACCTGGTAGAATATCGAAAGGGGCCTCCCCGAATGTTCCTGCCAGGACCCAGCAGGACAGAACCTAGCCGCAGTTGCAGGCCTCCAAAACCTTGGGCTGCCATACCCCATGTGGCCATGAGATGGCGATGGAATCCCATAAACCTCTGTCTCTATCCTGGAGAAAAGTTATTCCCACAACTATATTGCCTTAATTAGTGGTAGGCAGTCCTACAACTAGGACAGTCCTAGTCGTCATTTTTAAAAGCACACATGTAGAACATATATGTGGATTAAATACAGTGCACTTGTACCTGGAGCAGTTCACCTGTCCTTCTGCATGAGGGCCCAGAAGGATTCAGGTGGCCCTGGGCTGAGAGGCCAGACCCGGCAGTGGGGAGGAAAGGGGGCAGCCAGCCTGGGACCCCACCCTCAGCCCCCACCTCTGGGTCAGCCCAGTATCTGAGACCCTCTGGGTATCTCTCCTCGTAAGTGGCATCTGTGTTTCTGGAAAAGAAAAACAAAACACGTAAATTGGATCATTTTAAAGGAACTTGGCACTGTCACTGTTTAAAAAGGAAGTTAATCATTCAAAGGTGAGTCCCAGTTACTCGATCTCTTCCGTGTCTGGTCAACGTGGCAGGACCTAGATAAGTTTCCTGTGTCAGTTTTCAGGCCCTTGGACTTTCAGGCTTGCTGTGGGTGCCCAGGGCTCAGGTGAGTCCTGCCAGAGCATCCCAGCTTCCAGCCCTCAGCCTGTGGTTGAGAGAGAGAGAGCGACACAGAGAGACAGAGAAAGACAGAGAGCAGCTGAGAGAGAGAGAGAGAGAGAGAGAGAGAGAGAGAGAGAGAGAGAGAGAGAGCAGCTTCTGTGGGCCATGAATGCAGACCTCGCCAGGGGCCACCTGGGGCTCTCGGCCAGCCTGGGAGATGGGGGGAGGGCCAGGCTACCTACAGACCTGAGCCCAAAGGAAACCGGAAGCCAGGTGACGGCGCAGTGAGGGTGTGAGGTGGCTTTGCTTCTCTGGAAAATGGATTAAAGCAACATGGAGCAGCGCAGCCCAGCTCTCTTCCAGGGTCAAGCCCTGACCGCAGGAATCTGTCCCTTGACTCAGCGTTCCCTGGAGCTTCAAAAACATTGTTCTCTCCTCTGAGGAGTATTTTCAATGTCTTTTCAGAGCTGAGACTCAATGCCAAACTTATTACTCTGAGAAATGGTTCAGGATTCCAATTCCAGCCATTACACCACTACCCATTTTTCTCTTTTTTTGCAAATCTAAACATCCTGTGAGGGGTGTTGACGCAGTCTGCTGTGTGAGTATCCTCAGGTCTCCTGCCAGATCCCATAAAAGCGCTTTGCCTTTTTTGTGGGCTTGAAACAAGAAAAAGCCTCATGGAAAAGTCATTGCTGTCTTTGTATTTATGTGTGGTGCAGATCTTGTTCATTGCTTAATGTCTCTTGACGCATTTGATGGATTTCTTGTATGGATCAGTACAGAAAACAGGGTTATCGTCCTTGAGAAAACTGGTATGTTTTCTTGTCAGATAAGGAGAGTTATGACCGATCATTTCCCTTTTTTGCCTGGGCTTCCAGGAAGCACAGTTTTGTAATCATAACTCCTGATGACCTCCCCTCCTTTTACCGTTATCTTTTAAAGTTTGTTTTATTATTGTGTGTTTTATGGTTCTTTGTGAAAACAGGCAATTCTGCCTCTGGGACTTGTCCAGGGGAAAGTTATGAATAAACAAAGATCCCCAAAGGAGTTCAGGTGGGACTCCCTAAAATCGGAGGGTGACACGAATTGATTCCATGGCATGATGTGAGGGGCGTGGTGTGGCAACACACCTGAAGAGGCATGGACCCCAGCCCCTAAGCCACATACAGTGTTGTAAACCAGTGTTCCCTCCATACGGAGTAATGCAATCCCAAAAGAAGACAATCTGCTAAGGGTGCCGGCAGCTACTTGGGCAGTGTGAGAACGCCGGGTCCCCCTCCCCCAGCGGGAGCCTGGGCTGAGGCGTCTCTGCTAGCAGGAAAGAACATCAGGGTTTGCCAAGAGAGTTGTTTTTCTTTTATGAGACAGCTGACTTAAGAACAGCGCAGGTGAAACTCTGTTGTCACACAGGTAGCTGTAGCCACGGAAACACCCAGGTCTGGGCTTTTGCGGGTGGCCACCCTGCTGTGAGCAAGGTGATGTGGGTTTCTGTATGTTTCACAGGAGCCCAAGGAGGAAGTGGGGCACCTGGGGGAGTCCCCACCCGCGTTCTTAAGAACTCGGGCAGGACAAAACCCGAAACCAGGTGCAAAGATAGAAATAAAAATGTACATATGGGGAATGAGAAGAGGGAGAACAGAGAGAGAGATTAACTGGCCCACACGTCCTACTAGTTATGCGTGTGAGCTGAGACACAAGGGTGCAAGCTGAAATAAGGAAAGCAGGAGAGCCCACTCCACGTGCATTCGGTTAGAACATTGGCGGCTGCCTCCTTGCCCTGAGTTCCCAGGGGCCCATTCAGGAAGCCAGGTGCATGGCATGCTGGGAGTTGTAGTTCTCGAACAGAGAGCCCTTCCGTGCACGTGGAGGTGGAGTCTACAAATCATCGGGGGTGAAATTCAGGGCATCCCTAAAGGCTCAGAGTTTGCTTCTTCCTGCAGTAGATATTTATCCTGCCTCTAAAGGCACTTGTATTTACATTTAAAAAGCAGAGAAGAAATTACAAAGGATGAATTTGAGTATATGAAACTGTAAACATTTGAATGTTAGGGGGGAAAAAGTACACCCGCCAGCGAAAAGAGGGCAAACATGAATACATTTAAATTAATTACTTGCTATATTTTGAAATGTGCTTGCATAATCTGTATTTGCATGAGTTAGCTCTTCTAGGGGCAAATATGAGCGCGTCGTTGGTGGTAACATCTTAATCAGATGGAAGAGAGTTAGAGCTGAAGTTGTTTTCTATTCTGCCAAAAAGCTCACGACAAAAAGCTGTTTAAATGCAGCCCCTTCAAGCTCAAGATTAACTTGCTTTTGACTGAAGTAGGTTATAAGTATAGAACACTACAGATATAATACATGGTGACAGCAGAACAAGAATAACCTTGAAGCAAATAAAAATAATTTAAAAGATTTTTAAAATTCATAACAAAGAAAAACAGACGAAGCTGACAAGGCAGTTCTGTTTGCTTTAGCCGGAAGTTGTTCTGAGGCTTGGATTCAGAGCTGTTAGACTACAACTTCCACCCAGAAAGTCTACTTCTGAGACTGTATTTTCTATGCTGTGAAAATGATCTATATTGTGGATAAAGCTTGCACAAAGATGCTCGCGCTGGAGCTGTTTGTGTTGTTTCAAATGGAGTGGATACAAATGTGTGAGAGCAGAGATGAGCTTCGGTTCCTCTCCGACCTGCTGGTGCTCGTGTGTGGAAATGTCCACCGTAATCACATAGCACGTGAGCTGGTGTTACTTTTATTTATTTATTTATTTTTATTTATACATACAAGTTGGGGTACAGGCCAGAGGCGTGGGGCGGTGAGAGGGTTCACCAGAGACAGAGCGGGGAGCAGAACAGGCAGATCAGAAATACACTGCTGAGGGGAGCAGTGGGCAAGGCAGGAGAGGTCTGCCGCGCCATATGGGACTCTCCCCGGCCGGGCGTCGAACTCGCGTCGCCGCTGCCAACAGCTCCACAGCGCAGCACTTAACCGCTGCGCCACCGGGGAGGCCCCAGCTGGTGTTACTTTTACATGCGAGACTCCAAGGGACCCAGCAAAGTGCAACAGTGGTCGTGTCAGAGTAGCAAGAAACAGTTTCGGTTTTGCTTTTTGCGGCCCTCCCGAAAGCTCCGTTTTGTAAGCCCATTGCTGTCCAGCCTGCCCAGCTCCAACCGCTCAGGATTCTGGGGCAGCTCCGGGAGGACCTCCTGCCCGCAGCCCCCTCCCGCCTGCGTCGGCGAGCGGAGCGGTTAGCAGACCTGCGTCCGCTGGGTACGTCACTCATCTTCTTTTCTGGCTGTCAAAGGTGCAGATAATTAATAAGAAGCTGGATCTTAGCAACGTCCAGTCCAAGTGTGGCTCAAAGGATAATATCAAACACGTGCCTGGAGGCGGCAGTGTGAGTAACCTTCACACTCTCCCGCGCCGCCGCGGTGGGGTCCGGGAGTGGCATGGGTGCCCACGCTGCGAGGCTTTGCACAGAATAAACCGCTGGCAGGCTCAGGGTACCCTGAGTAGACACAGGCGCGGCTCCCACACCCATGTCCGCTGTGCCGGGGAGCCCCGCCTGCGCTGGCTGCCCGGCTGGAGGGCAGGGTGACTGGCCCTGGGCAGAATGCCCAGCCCGACCCACTCGGCCCAGCTCCCCAGAGCCCCACACCTGTTTGCAGGTGGTCTGAATGGGGCACCTAAGCCTGGGCCCTGCCACCCCTCTGGTGCTCTGAGGGCGCCCCTGTGGAGAGCTGTCGTTCCTCCTGAGAGTGGACGAGAGGTCGCACGTTGTGACCTCTGCTCTCCTCGTTTGTCTCCCGCACCTGGGAAGCATGAGCTCCCTGGGTTCACACAGCTGAGCCCCTGGCAGACTCCAGATGCCAGAGTGTGGGCACCAGGGAACTCGGGGGGACCTGCCCGTTGTGAGGCTGGCAGAGGAAGGTGGCTTTAGGCCCTTTCAAAATGAACTGCAGATAGCCCAGGCCTCCCTCCCTCCCCAGTGCTGCGTCCCTGTGAGGTCCGGGCTGGCACCCTCCCTCCTCGTAGCTCCCGTGCTCCTCCCAGCTGATCCGTGCTCAGCACGGGGGTGCACACTCAGCACGGGGGGGCTCAGCTCCCCTTCTCCGCAGCCTCTCCTCGCTCCCCCAGGCCCTCTCGTCCGCTGTAAGCGGAGGCTTCCAAACACATGGAGGAGTGAGAGTCTGCGGCCCTCAAGGGCCACCGGCTTCTCAGACTCGCTCTGGCCGGCAGCACTGCATGCCCCTGGGTGGTTCCCTTCCTTTGACCGGCCTGGCTAGAGCCCACCCTGCCTGCGTCCAGCCCGAGGGTTTATTCTTGCAATGCGCGGCTGCCTCCTGCCCCAGCGCCTGGCTCTGGCTTTGCCACCCAGCCTGCGTGCTCCAGCCCGGCGCTCACGCTGCTGCATGACGCTTCATTAGCGCTTCCCGGCTGGTGTCTGCTCCATGTCTCTGCCCGCCCTGCCCCTCCGCTGCCGCCTTGTCTTCTGCCAAAAGAAGGGACACAGAAGTGTGGGGAGGTCCCACGCTGCCGCCCGGCTGGGCTCCCACCGCTGGTTCCGCGCGGGCGCCCGTTTCTCTGGCTTCCTTGCAGATGCGGGGCTGCCCGAGGAGGAAGCTGGCCATTGCTTTCTGGTTTGACATGTGTCTGGGCGGCTCGTGGGAGGCCGTGCTCACGGGCGCCGGGACGTGCGCCCGGTGGCTGCTGGCGGCAGACCAGTGCCTCGGTCCCTCTGGTGGGAGTTGGGAGCAGAGAGAGGAGCGGACCTTCCACAGGTCATGGCAGTGGGCCACCTCAAGTAGCCGCAGTGCCCAGGACCTCAAGGGACCTTCTTGGGGCATCTCTCATCCGCCCTGCCCTCTGCCAGCCCCTGGGCTAGCCTGTGAGCTGGCTGAGAGCCCCGCTGGCCAGGCTGACCCTCGCTCTGCCCCCAGAGCTCTGCTGTGGAAGGGCCCTGGGGCCACAGCCCTGCAGTGTCAGCCTCGGAGACTCTGGCCTGCTTCCCTGACTCCTGCAGGCAGGCTCTGCCCCCGCTGCACCGCTGGATCCTCCCTCGGGAGGATCTGAACCTCTGACTCACACCAGGCCTGTCTCCTCCCTCCCCTCGCCTCCTGCCGCGTGCCCTGCCCGGTTCCTTTCCCTTCCTGCTCCTGCAACCCGGCCCTTATTCTTGCCCCTGGCTACCCCCCAGGCCAAGGGAAGGAGCAGGGAGCCCCCTCACAGAACCTTTATTCCACCTCCCGCCCTCCGGCTGGGGGCGCCCAGGACCCCTTGGCCTGCCTCCTTCGGTCCCAACCCCAGACCTGTTTTCAGAACACTTCTCGGGTGCAGGTCCCCAACCGTGCTCCACCTGTCACTGCTTCTACACGTCCCGGGCCACACGCACCTGTCTGCCTGCATCAGCCCTGCACCCGTAACAGCAAATGCCAACACACCTTTGATGTGCTGGGACGTAATTTGGGACCATCTATCCCAGATGACTGTTTATCTCAGTAGAAATTCCCCTTTTCCCCTGGTTTCCTTGTGAACCCCATCTCTCTGCCAGGTGACTCAGGGGTGATTGGCCTCCTTCCCCCCTTTCGTGACCTCACACAAGGTTGCCCTTGAAGGCCCCGGGGACTCCGGGGTCAGTCAGTGACCATCTTGGGGACCCCCTGGCAGCCATGAGTTTGTAGAGACACCTCCAGGGGATCCATGTGCAGCCCCCTAGGGGTGGACCCCGGAACCTGTCTGCCAGTGTGGGTGCCTCCTCTGGGACCGGGCTCCTGGGCTCGAGTTGGGGCGCGGTTCCTGAGCCATCGTTGCCCTGGAGGGTGGGTGGGGGGCTCCCAGGCTGGCCACGGGCCGGGAGCCCCTTCCTCCCCGGCCCCAGTGTGTGTGGGTCCAGCCCGCGGACCCTGAGCCTGCAGGTGTCTGCTGTGTGCCTGCGTCCTGCTGGTGTCGCTTCGCTCCTTTCCACGAAGAACCGAAATGCCCGGACCCTGTGCCCAGGTGCCAGCTGCGGCCTCGGGGTCTGGGGGAGGGGCTTCTGCGGGAGAAAGCCCGCCTGCCAGCCTCATCGCGTCTCTCCTCTGGGGGCCAGTCGTGGCACCGCTGCTCTCCCCACAGGCGCTCTGGCCCCCTCCGCAGCCCCTCCGCGGGGCGTCACCTCCGGGCAGGAGGCGCGCGCGGCCCAGCCAGCAACATGCCCGCGGGCCCGTCCCGCGGGTGCGCAACGCCAGAGCCGCGGTCACTCTGCGGAGGCCCAGCCTCCAGGCTGGCAGGGCTCCGGCGGCACATGCCCGCCGTGACGAGGGCGAGGGCGTCCCCCCCCCCCCCGTGCCGGGGGGCGCTGCCCGCGCGGCGCCTGGGCGCCTGCAGCTGCTCTGCCTTGTGTGGCCCATAAAAATAATCCTGTTTCACTCTCTTGCTCGTCCTCTCTCACCTCCAGGTGCAAATAGTCTACAAACCAGTGGACCTGAGCAAGGTGACCTCCAAGTGTGGCTCCCTGGGCAACATCCACCATAAGCCAGGTAGCCTTGGAGGAGGGAGGGCGAACGGGGTGGGCGGGGCGGCGGGGCCCTGTGGCGGGGCAGCGGGGGCGGGCTGCAGCCTGCTCTGTTCTTGGGCAGCCCAGGGACAAGGCAGGCGAGCCCCTGAAACCTGAGCCTGGCTCCACTGGGCGGCTGCGCATGAGGCATGTTTTGGTGACATAGGGATCAATTCAGCTACACCATGGGAGTCCCCGGGCATTGCCTCGTCTCCTTCCTTTCAACAGAAGATGAGCCTTTGGGAGCTCCGAATACCTCCATTTCCCTCCCCGTCCACACTCCACAGAAATAGAGCTTTCTGTACGTCTTTCTTCGATGATGGACATGGTCTGGCGTGGCCGCTGCACTAGCGGCTAACCGCATGTGGCTCTTGAGCACTTGACATGTGGCCGTGCACTTGAGGGACTGAACTAATGGAAACGTAGGTGGCCGCGTGGCTGTGGCTGCTGTGTTCGTGCAGGCGCAGGGCCTGCCTCCCGATGCAAGGCCAGACCGGCGCCCCCGCCCCCAGGCCCTGGGCAAGGCAGGCGTCTTCCCTTGACCACGACCGTGGCAGGCAAGGCCAGCAGAGGCACGGTCCAGAGCTTGCCTTGGGCACTGGTCTTGGCCTGGACACCGTGGGAGTTCTGGTAGACCAGCAGCCCACACACAGGCGCGCTCGGCGTCCTGGGGAGCGATGCAAGGTGTCCCTTCCTCAGGCCACGCGCCATCTCCCATGCTGGGGTGTGGGCATCCAGCATGGAGGACAGAAAGGTTCAGGACCCTTCTCCTTTGGGCAAACTGGGGTGCTTCCTTTAATCCCGAGGCCTTGTGGGGCCAAAGCTTACAGGATGTTGGCAGTGATAGACGTCGCTCTTTGGAAGCCGGACAGTTTAGGATAATTTTCCCTGGACCCAGCCATCATTTACTTTTGCATCATCAAAGGAGAAGGCGTGTGCTGAGTAAATATTTGCTGAAACACCTTTATTAGGGGCATGAAGCAAACAGTTTTCAAGCCCCTTGGAAGGACTTACTTGTGCCCAAGCCACTTTCTCAATGTGACGCAGCCGTCTCTGCCCCAGAGGCGGGTGCTGCAGAGTCCTTGTTAGCCTCGTTCAGACGCGGGCCTCTGTGCGTGTTGTGTTCCAGGAGGCGGCCAGGTGGAGGTGAAATCTGAGAAGCTGGACTTCAAGGACAGAGTCCAGTCCAAGATCGGGTCCCTGGATAACATCACCCATGTCCCTGGCGGAGGGAACAAGAAGGTAAAGGGGCAGGGCGGGGAGGAGGCTGCCTTTGAGGATGGCTCTCGACCTAGGGGGGCCAGCCGGGCTGGCCTCCCGCCACACTGCCCGGACAGAGGGAAGCAGAGCCTGCGTGCGGACGGACTTGAGGTGGATCCCTGACCTTGGCTGCCCAGTGCAGTCACCTGGATGTTGGGGCCTCGCCCTGCAGCGTCTGACTTATTGGTCTCAGGTGCAGTGTGGGCACCTGGCACTTTTGAAGCCTCCAGGTGACTCTTCAGGTGTCAAAGGTGAGAACTGTTTGGCGGGCATCCACAAAGGGAAGGGCTGCTGGAAAGCCAGGCCCTGTGCACCCAGAGGGAGTCACCCAGAGGCGCTCAGAGGGTTGCTCAGCGGTGGGAGCGCAGGGTGCTGACCGCCCAGTTCCGGCAGAGCCTCTGGCCACCGTGGGTGTGACCCAGGAGGTGGCTGCTGGACAAGGATTCCGTGTGCCCAGCACTTTCTAGCCTCGGGGCTTGCTGGGGGTGTCTGTGTGGGCCCGGGGGGGTGTGGCCCAGAGCCAGCCCCGTCCGGGCCCATCAGAGACGCCATCTTGTTGCTGCACTTTTCTGCTTGAAGCCCCTGAGAGCCCCCAGGGGCCTGGGGTGGTGGAAGCAGCCCACTCCCCACCTTTGGTACCACCCAGAAGCTGAGTGAGGAGGAGGAGAGGGAGAGGGGTGTTCCAGGATGAGTCTGGAATCTGGGGCCCCCCAGAGTGAGAACATGAGCCACGCTCAGCGGCTCCCACCACACCACGCTGGGCAGCAACCAGGAGTCCCCACAAACGCACCCAACAGCCCCACTCACCACTCTCCTCTGGGACTGAACAGACGGCCTTGCGGTGGACGCCACAGGGCAGTGTTGTGGAGAAGCACCTGCGGGGTGGTCTCTAGCTATGGAGTTTGTGCACAGAGACCCTGACCAGACCTCAGCCTCTGCCAGGCTCCCTAAGACCGTGTGGAGGCCAGGGCGCCCACAGCGCCCCCCTTTGATGGCCCCATGTGGACCCGCATACTTGGCTCCCCAAGGTGCAGGAAGATTTTCCCAGAAAGCAGAGAGGGCACAGGAGGCCACATGCCTCAGGGAAATGGGGGTGCTGGTGATCCCCAGGGTCTCTGCTCCGTCTCTGGAAGCTTCTGTGTCCTGGGGAGAGCACTGGGCTTATCTCTGGAGGTGTGCCCTGAGCCATCTGCAGGCACTCTCAGCCTTGGTTTCTCCCTCAGCAAGACCTAAATATCCATGTCCCAGGGCGCCGTGAGACCCAAAATGAGAATGTTCTGGAAGGTGCCTGGGAGGTTGTAGTTGCCCAAGAACAGAGTTAGAGCCGCACCCAGGCACGCCCAGTCTGAGTTTCTGTCTTAGCTCGCCTCTGTGACGTCGCGTCCCGCCCCTGCCAGCAGGCCCCGCAGGGCCCAGGGCCCCTCTACTCACTCCCCCGCTTCCCCCTGTGAGGAGCAAATTTGCTCACCAGCAGTGGCACGTAGGCCCCGTCATCTGGGGTCTCTTGGGTTTGGGGAGCTTGGGGACATTTCTAGGACTGTGTCACTTAAGAATGAAACACACACCACAGCATATGTCAAAACGGCATTTCAGTCACGGTCATATGGGAGGGTCCTTTTTTCAGTGCAGTGACCCACAGTGAACTGGCTTCTCTCTGCCCTTACTCGAGCCCCCTACCAGGGGCTCCACCTGGGGTCTCGGACTCCTGAAATCCCCCAGGGACAGTGTGGTGTGTGCGAGGGCGCGCCTGCCCACGCCTGCCTGCACACACGTTGTTTTCCGGCTTTACTGAGGCTCGGCGGGCTTAGGGCCCAGCCAGGGCAGGTGTGACTGTCCAGCAGCTTGGGCAGGACAGACTGACTCCCTCCTCCTCCCCTCTGCTGATGCTCCCGGAGTTTCCCGGGCATTCCCTGGTGGTAAAACCTCTGGACTCCCCCCCGCGGCATCGTCTCTGCCTTTAGAAGACTTTGCCGGCCCTGCAAGCATGAGGTGATTGGGCCTGAAAACAGGTGGAGTCCAGAGGTTTTAGCACCAAGGGACAGCCAGAAAAACTCAGAAAAAACAAGGTGCCAAAAGCATGTGAATGTTGTGACTGTATTTACACATACACACACGCGTGCATGTACACACACACGCTTGCACATGCACACACGCTTGCATCGGTGTGGACTCCCTCTGGAAGGAGACGCACAGGGACCCTGCAGTGGGTCAGTGCCTTCTGGGGGGACGCGGCGGCTGGGCACCGGCGGGGTGAGGGCCCCCATAGGAGCATCTGAGGCTGGGCGAAGACACGGCCCCACCCCAGCTCCCTGGCCCTCGGTCGGGAGGCCGTCGGGGCTCACCCGGTCTCTCCTCTTCACCCCCTCCTGCCGCCTCTGCTGCAGATTGAAACCCACAAGCTGACCTTCCGCGAGAACGCCAAAGCCAAGACGGACCACGGGGCGGAGATCGTGTACAAGTCGCCCGCGGTGTCGGGCGACACGTCTCCGCGGCACCTCAGCAACGTCTCGTCCACGGGCAGCATCGACATGGTAGACTCGCCGCAGCTCGCCACCCTCGCCGACGAGGTGTCCGCCTCCCTGGCCAAGCAGGGTTTGTGATCAGGCCCCCGGGCGGTCAGTAATCGTGGAGAGAAGCGCGTGAGAGTGTGGGAAAAAAAAGAATAATGACCCGGCCCTTCGCCCCGCCCTCCCCCAGCTGCTCCTCACGATCCGGTCGGCGGTCAGTCTCTCAACCTGCTTTTGTGCTCGGCTTTGGCTCGGGACTTCCAAATCGGTGATGGGAATAAGAGCAAAAATTCCACCTTTCCAAATTGATGGGTGGGCTCAGCAGAATAAAATATTTTTAAAAACGTCTGAAAAGATGGCCACACCCAACATTTCCTTGGGCAATTAGTTTGGATTCTTTTTTTCCCCCCCTCTGAGAAGAAGAGGGAGGAGAGGCTCTGAAAGCTGCTTCTGGGGAATTTCAAGGGACTGGGGGCGCCCCTCCTCTGGCCCCACCCTGGGGTGTCACAGAGGCAGCGGCAGCGACAAAGGATTTGCAACTTGGTGCATCTGGAGCCACAGGCAGAGTCAACCTGGTGGGCGGGGCGGGGGCGGGGCAGACGTGGGCTAGCTGGGGGTGCACGTGGGGGGCGGCGGCGCGGGGCGGAGTGTGGTGGAGTCAGCGTGATGGGCGAGGGCGCGGGAAGGGCCGGCAGCCACCGCCCCCCGCAGGGCTCTCGCCCGCTGGCCCCGGGCGGGCCGCCACCCTCCCAGGGCGCAGCCCACACCTGCAGGGACAGCGGCTGGAAGGGTGGGTGGGGCCGCGGCGGGTGGCCTGTGGATTCCGACCCCAGAGAAGACTGACCTCGCTGTCCTGAGTGCCGGCCGCGACCTACCGCCCTGCAGGGAGGGGCTGTGCGCGCCGGGGCCCCTCTCTGCCCGTGGAAACCAGAAACCCCGTTTTGCTGATTCTGACGGTTCGAACTGCAGCCACGATTTTGGCCACCCCACGGATCTGGGACTCTAGGGCTAACCAGTTCTCTTTGTAAGGACTTGTGCCTCTTGGGGGACATCGCCTGTTCCCAGGCCTGGGCCCCGCCTCTCTGGAGCGGGGTCGGGAAGGTGGGTCCTGAGCCTCCGCCCTCCCACGGCTGCAGCCACCTGTCTGCCCCTGCCATGCCTGTGTGTCTGCCGTGCGGAGCTCCGTCACTGCCTGTACCCTCATTCTGTCACGCTGTCCCAGCACCCGGCCTCCCCGCCCCGTCCTCAGTAATGGACACTGTTCAACTGAGGGGTGACAGGAAGGGCGGGCCGAGTCCAGAACAAGGTGGGCGCTCGGCGTAAGTCTCACTCATCCAGCTGGCATGTCCCGCCTAAGGAAGCTGATGCCTTTGCTCAGTTCCCTGCCCCCCCAGGGCGGGGCTCAGCAAAGAGGGGGTCTTGGCCTTGCAGCCTTGGTGCGCCTTCCCCACAGAGGGCCAAGTCCCTCCCTGCCTTGAGCTGGCAACAGGTCGAGTGTCCTGATTGCTGCTGCCAGCGCCCCCACCCCCCGGGGCTGGACCACACTCCTCTCCCCCCAGTTCCACCCCAGCTTGTGACAGCCAGCCTCTCAGCCCCGCGCAGCTCAACTCCAAGTGCACAGCCAGCCCTCCACCCCCCAACAGAGGGACGTGCCCCCGGAAATGGTTCTCCCCCGTCCCAGCTGGAAGCAGCGCTGTCTGTCCGCTGGAGCAGCTGAACGTATACATAGATGTCGCCGCCCTCCCCATCTGCACCCTGTCGCGTGGTCGTCGATGTGTCTGTTTCTGCTTGGATGCACCAGAGTGACTATGATAGTGAAAAGACAAAAAAAAAAAGGACGCATGTATCTTGAAATGCTTGTAAAGAGGTATCTAGCCCACCCTCAAGGGGGTCTAGGTGTCTCACACCCCAAGCTGGGACTTGGCTCCAGGGGGCTCCGGTGGGGCCTCCCAATTCTTGAAAGGCTTTCATCAGCATCTGGGACCCACCACAGACCAGATTCTGCCATCTGAGAACCCTCAGCTTCAAAGGCCTGAAGCAGAAGCAGCGGAGCCTCCTCCCCGCTCTCCCGCCCTGGGTTCCTCCACAGAGCCTGCGGCGTTGTGGCCGGCCTGGTTTGCAGCACGAAGAGGACCCCTCTGGCTACACCTGGAGAAGCCCCACAGCAGCCCTGAGAGGGGGTCTTCCAGCTCCCTGCATCACGAGAAAGTGAAGCTGGCCAGCTGGAGGAAAGTCTGCAGCTCCTACCTGCCCCCTCTGCCCAGCCCCAGGGCCTCCGGGCAGCCCGCCCTTCAGCCTGGGGCCCCTCTCCAAGCTCTCCCTCCGGAAGGGCCCAGCGGCAGCCACAGCACGGGCTGGCATGGATTGCCTGCCCCGGACCCGCCCCTGCCTGCCTACGGAAGAGCAGCAAGTCAGGAGCTGCCATTCCCAAAGCCTTGGCCAGAACTCCAGCTGACCTCGCAGGAGGCCCAAGTGCCCCCAGGGAAAGGGGGAGCAGGCTTTGTAGAAAATGGGTTTGAAGAAATTCTGCAGCCTCGGCCCCCACCAGCTTCTGGTTTGGGTAAGTTTAAAGGCAACCCTGGGGGCTGGGTGTCGGAGGCAGGGTCTGCCCTCTGCGGCTGGAGGCTTCACTCGCAGCCAGAGCTTTCTGTACAAGGGTAAGCTGGACCCAGAACTTTCCACTGTAAGGCTCCCCACTGTCCTGAGTCCCAGCTGTTCTTAGAAGGTTCTAAGGAAGAAAAGGATGCAGTTTAAAGATTTGATGGCTGTCACAGACTCAGCCCCTCGTCACACCGCCGATCTTGGCAGCGTTTGCGCGCGCGTCTCCCGGCTTCCTCTTCCTGCCTTCAGCACCGTGCTCCATCCCGCTCGTGGAGTGGCGGTTGGGTGAGCCCAAAGATGATGGTTTTGGGTGATCAGGTCAGTGCTGGCAGAGAGATGGCAGGGGTGCTGGCTTGGGACCTTCCACGAGGACCATCTCCCGGGCTGGGATGGGCCAGCCGTGGGTCCCCACCTCCGGAGCCACGGCCCCTGCGTGGGCTAGATAAGTTCTATCCGCCTGGTTCCTTCAAGCTCTCCACTCTATCAATAGTTCCATTTAAACTGACTTTGGTGGTGAGACTGTGTCCTTTTTGAGAATGCTTGTTGTGCTATAGGGGGGAGGGGGGAGGACCTGTAAGATAGTACCAAGGGCAAAAAGGGAAGTCTTGGGGTGCAGCAGATAAACCGCGTTGTAACCCTTCTTCACAATTTCAACCACATTTGCTAGAGGCGGGAGGCTGATGGGAGTTATTTAGAGACCGGCTGCTCGGGCCGCCCCAGCCCATCACATTCTTGCCTCTAAGCCGTTTGCGCCTGAGGCTCCGAGGGGCAGCCCAGACTTTTAACACCTGCCAAGACCTCTCCCCTTAGGCTCCTTTATCTTGGGCCCCCAAGTAAAGCCAGGAGGGGATGAAGGTGATCATCAGCTCGTCCCATCTACAGATCTATGGCTTGAGAGTCTTCAGATTTCTTTTCAGCTTCTGAAAAGGGTTGCCCTGGGCACTGCCTCAGTCTCACCTACTGGACTTCGCCCTGTGAACCTGCAACGTTGGGCAGGAAAGTTTCTGGCACTTGCAAGTCCCATTATTTCTTAGATAAATTTGAGGGTGGGGGGAGGGACACAGAACCATCTTAGCTTAGCTTCCTGTCTGTGAAATGTCCATAATGGTGTATTGTGTTTTAACAAATGATTTACACTGACTGTTGCTGTAAAAGTGAATTTGGAAATAAAGTTATTACTGATTCAGCAAGGTCTCTGTGCATGGATTCAAATGACAAGAAATGGCATAAAGATGTATGATTTCCAAGTCCTTTCCCAGCCTTCGAGGGCCTAGCCCAGCCCCGAGACGGACTTACCAGCTCTCTCTGGGGCCCTGACAATGAAAGCCATTTTGAGACTAGTCCATTTCCGCCGATTCATTCCAGTCCCGGCAAACCATCCTGCGCCAACTCATAGTGCAATACCCTTGTGAGCAAGCTCACCAGGCTGCTCTCAGTCTGCAGGACCCACACCAGTGTACTTAGGCTTCAGGCCGGGGGTGGGAGCAAGACATCACTTTGTCCCAGGAAACCACCCCAGAGGCCCGGGGCTGAAGCAGAACAGAGGGCCAATACACTGAACGAATGGCTTAGATTCTTCCAGGCCTGGCTTCCTCTCTCCTTTGGCACCTTATCACAGGCTGGGGAATGTCTATTAAATCAAGGTGAAGGGACACCAGAAAGCAAAATAAAAAACAGCAACTCACATTTTTGCTTAGTAATTGGGTGTAGGTGTTAACACTGAACTCTTTGATGTTCAACTGTTTCAAAAATAATACTTTTCTTAGATTTTCCTGGTGTTAGTCACTGTAGACAAAAACTTACGCACACCAACTACAGAGACAGCAACAGAGAAATGCTACGTCAAAACATGCAACAGAGAGACAGGCAGCTTCGCTGGTTGTTTCAACCTAACACCATGAAAGGAACAGCGCCGAGAATAGGTCTGCCCGCTTACTCATCTTGTACAAAGAAAACCAAGCATGCAGCCTTCTCAGAAGATGCTCTGGTCTCAAGCGGCAGGCCAGACCAGCTCAGGCCCCACGCAAGAACACACTCTCATCGACCCCAGCCCCAGAGACAGATGGTGAGCAGTGCGATTTCCACTAAAGAGCAATTCAGAATCAGCTAGAACTGAACTATGCAACCTCCCCCTGCTGCGAGAACCGCCTCATCCTCTCCCTGCGACCAGCAGATGACCCTGCCAGGTCTTTAGCAGAAGACCGAACAGACAGTTCAGGGTTCAGAGCAAGTCAGAAGGCGCCAGGGAACTGCTCCAGCAGGGTGTGCCCCTAAGCCGCCACCATGGCGCGCGTCCAAGGGCAAGAAAGTTCGAGCACACAACATTCTGTAACTTTTTTTTATTATTTTTTTCAATTTTTCCTTCTTTTTTTTTTAAGCACTAGTCTGTGCTTTGCGAACAGAATCAAGACATTAACAAAGATCAGCTTCTCTGAAGAAAAGCATTTCTATAGAACAAAGACAGCTACATGTTTCGCTGCCAATACACAGCTCAAAGCAGGAAAAGAAAATATTTACAAAATACAAGGTTTTTTTTTCCATTTTTGTTTTTGTCTTTTTTTTTTTTTACAATGCTAAAAGGGTTATTCAGAATTTTCAACCTTATAAATAGAAGAAGCACTTTATGCATAGGGATACGGTGCATTATTGTTTTTTAAAGAAACAATGACAAACCCTTTAACTTGCAAACAGAATCAAAAATAATCACTAATGTTGAAAATTGTGAAAAAACCCCAACCATTAAGCTTGTCTACTATTTTTTATATGATTACAAAATGGCCACAAAAAAAAAAAGTCCTCATCGCGCCCCTTTTTGGTGATGTGATCATACATGAGACAGGCACACGGTTAACCAAGGGGGTGCAGGGTAGTGATGGGAACCACAGCTAGGACCAGACAATGTTCCACAGGCAAGGGGAGCTCGAGCGGGCGGGCCGAGTGGGGGCAGGGGCAGGGTGCGGAGGCTCCCCGGCTAGATGATCAGTCAGTGAAACAACTATACAGGGGAGATGCTGCTCGTTTCCCAGACCCCCCAGTCTGCAGGGGACTGGGAAGAGGGGTTAAGTAGCCCTAACCCTACCTTCACAGACAGGAAAGGTGCTAAAAAAGTTGGGGGGGGGGGTAGCATGAGGGACAGACGAGGGCACAAGAGGGCAGGACGGGGACCTGAGCAGCCGCAGCCAGTTACTGCAGTGGGGGAGTAAGACAGATGGCCAACGAGAGGCCGCCCCAACGGGCCTCTCCACGAGCTGGGGCGGGGGGGAGCCGTTCTGTTGGCTGAGGGCTCCATGGGAACAGCTGGCCAAGAGGCACTGGTGGGGGTGCTCAGTGGGACCCAGCCAGGGTCCAGGCTGAGCCAAGCCCCGGATGGGAGGGCCTCCAGGCCAGAGCCGGTCTTCCCCACCCTCATGAGGCCACGCCGAGCTGGAACTTTCCGCGCTCTCTGCCCACGTGGTGCTGCCACCTGCGCACAGGCGCGAGGGGAGAGGCGCTCATCTAACATGGCTAAGTCCAGTGATTCAACAGTGCAGAGGCGGCGCCAGGACCAGGTCAGCGGGTTTGAGCCCAAACTTCTGTTTGCCAACGAGAGGAAGTGCTCAGGTGTGTGACGACAAAACATAAAAACAAACAAAACAAAAATCAAAACAAGAAAAAAATACCAAAGTAGAATCTAAATTCCTTAAATTCACTAAAAACTGTGAAAATTTCCGGCATATGATGTTTGAATATCAAACGCAGAGATTTCTGAAGCTTTAATGCCAATAGTTAGTGAGTCTGTTTAGATTCTTGGGTCCCGCTCATCTGTGAGTTGGACGCTGAGCTGTGACTGCTGCCGCCAGATGCCGACTCTTGAGGGGGACAGGAGGCGAGGTGGGTGCCCCCTCCGCCTCCCGGCCAGTCCTGCCACCTGAGGTGCGCCGAGTGCAGCGGGCCGCCCGTTCCTGCGCGTCCAGCTGGTCCTCACACTCTGCCTGAGGACTGTAGGCCAGAGGGAAGGTGCGCCGCTCCCACGGCTGCACGGACTGTGGGCAGACAAGACGCCTCGGTGAGGACCTAGCACCCGCCGCCTGACCCCAAGGCCCAGACCCAGAGTGTGTGACAGCGACGAACAATTCTTCTAGGGCTCCCGGGAGCTGCGGGGAGCCGCTTCAGGGGAGTGGGCACCCTTCAGCAGAGGCCAGCTTCAGGGGGCTTTCAGAAAGGGAATTTCAAGTGCAGCCCTTTCGTCCCCTTCAGGGGGAGGAGGGCGGGGGAGCCCTAAGCGAAGATCACCTTCAGCAGATGCTCCCCCAGGCTCCCCCTCCCCCGCCGAGCCCACGCAAGGCAGCGCGTACCTGCTCGTCCAGCCCCAGCTCCGGCGTGGAACAGCGGGTGTCCTCGCTGGCCAAGTGGCGCAGAGCATCCCGGGTCACGGGCGTGAGGGGGGCTGAGTGCAGCTCTGGGCTTATGGGGCTCCTTGGGGACTGGCTGTGGGAGAACTCCGACAGAGAGTGGCTGCTGCTGACATCGGGGGAGGCGGGCTGGGGGGTGGAGGGGTTGGCACTCCCCAGCTGGGGGGTCGTCCGGCCGTCCGATGACCTGTAAGACCTGTACGCCAAGGGGCGCAAATCTGAGTGTCTGCACCGAGAACGTCCTGAATGCTTCATCTGAGGGGTTGGAGAAGCAGCAAGAAAAATCCCCCCAGCTGGAGGAGCCGAGGAGCTGAGCACCGACGGCTCCTTCCCTGCTTCCTCCCAGCAGTGCAGCGGGCAGGGCCCCAGCAGGCCACCCGAGACCGGCGCCACGTCTTCCCCGAGTGAGCAGTGGCCGAGCAATGCCAGGGATTAGATTTCTCTGGCACAGTGCCCCAGAAATTCACGGGGCAAGAAAGTTAGGGTAGAATCTGAACAGTGTAGTAAAGTAAAATAAGATCCCCGAAGCTTCCCACTTGGGGATCCTGCAGGAACTGTGACTGTTAACGATAGGTGGAGATGGGTGATGTCTACATGGAACAGACAAGTGGTCCTTTTAAGCAGGACCACAAAACCGCACTCCACCGTCCAGGGGAAGGTGAGCTTGTGGCGAGGCCTCCGAATGCCACACACAGCTTGTTTCTGGAGTCCAGGAGATCACGAGTTTGAAAGAAATGGAGAACGGCTACTCAGCAAGGAACTGGTATTTCACTGCTTATAGCCTTTGTTTCCACAAACACCCAGAAACCTCTGCACCCTCAGCCACTGCCGTTGGATGAATATAAAAACCGAGACCAGTGGCAATTCACGGACACACAGCTGGGCCCCAACCCCCTGCCCACCTGCCCCCATCACCTGCTGCCGCGCCGCTGGGGTGGCACACTTGTGGTCCACAGCCACCGAGCCCTCTCCATCTCCTCACATTTGGCATGCAGGGCGGCGAAGGCTGCATCAGACAGGTCCTCGATCTGCAACAGAGCGGCTTCACTGATGCCTGTGTCCCCCGACGCGAGGTTAAGGATGAGCAGGTCACTTCCTGACCCTCCCCACCCCAGCCCTGCCTCTTCCTGGTCAGCACAGGGGTATGCTTGCACGTGACACCTGCGTGTGGAATGCATGCACCATGTGTGTCCTTCCGAGAGAAGGCCCGGTACATTACCTCCTCATTCTCCTCATCAGGACTCCCTCTCAGAGACGGAAGGTCGACCTCTCGCCAGCTGTAAATCAAGAAGGGACAATGGTGAGGCAGCGGGCAGGCTAGCAGTCTGCGGCAGGATGGCTCTGCCCATGCAAGAGCGAGGGTTCTCTGCCAGGGACAGTCCGCTGGGCAGGCTCTGCCATGGCAGGCTTAGCCCTGAAGGCCTTTAAAAAAGAGACCCCACAGTGGGCCTCCCAGCGGGGGAGAAGGGGTTAAGTCTCAGCACTATGAAGCCATCCGTAGCCACTGCAGCACGAGTTCGATCCCCGGCCAGGGAGCTGACCCACACACGGTGCAGCAGACCTCTCCTGCCTCTCCTGCTGCTCTCCTCGGCAGTGATCCGCCTGTTCTGCTCCCCATTCTAACTCTGGTGAATCCTCTCACGACTCCCCAACCCGTGCACCTCTGGCCTAGACCCCAGTTCTTGTATGCATAAATAAATAAAACAAATCTTAAAAAAGAACCCCCCACCCACAGGCCCACAAGAGCAGAAAACAGGAAGAACACTGGGCGTCTGCGACAGACTCAAGCAAAAGGAGCCTGCTTAAAGGAGACCTCCACCATTCAGCACCAGCCAATGGCTACCCATGGAAATGAGCGTGCAGAGGGGCCCAACCTTCTGATTTGTCAACAAAAGCTGGACATATTCATGTGAAATCCTGCTTTGATGTTGACAACAAATTCAATTATTTTAAAATACATTGCATGAGTCAAAAAAGCAGGTCTATAGATTAGAAATGGCCAATGGCTTGCCAGTTTGTAGCCTGTGGACAGGCTGGTGTATTCACAGAATAAGAGAGAACTATATACCAAAAGAATTTTACAGGTAAGATTTTTTTTTTTTTTAAAGAGAAGACAAAACTCAAGTCTAGGGCTCAAACCTCAGTGAGGAGGAGAAGAAAGGGTAAAAACTGAAATAAAGGGACCAAGTATCTAAGAGCCTCTACCTGGGAGTGAGGATTTCCTTGTACTGTAGTTTTTCTACTCGGGTCGTTGCAGCAACAGACATCGGGATGACAATGTTGTTAATATCGAATGAGCTCTCGCCCCTCCTCCTCCTCACTGGTTGCTGTTAAGAGAAGAGCATGCTTTAGTGGGAGGCACAGGTCTACGAATATCAAGTATTACACCAGAAATGGCAGACAGGATCTCCAAGAACCGGGCATCTGGGTCCTTGGGATGCACCTAGCTTATACCTTTCTCGCACAACAAGGTCCCCACGAAAAACCACTAAGTAGCCCTGAGGAGTCTCCCCACTTTAAAAGTCCCACTGGCTACCCTCTTCCTTCACAGGCTCACACACGAGAGACTTCTGTTGAATTTACAAGGGTGGATGCTGGGGCCGTGAGTCAAATGTTGTGGTTCCTATTCCTCTATACAGACCTTTATCACCCCCACCACCCAAATGCATCCTTTCTGCTTTCCCTCTTAATCTTAGACCCACAGTGGCTCCTACTATGCTTAACGCTAGTAGTGACTCTTTGGGTTAAAAAGATGAATTCCCTTATCCTGAAAGAGGCCCAAAGGATACACCCAGACCAACAGATCATCTAACCTTGGTTGACATGAGAGCACCTCCTTCCTGGAGCTCTGCACTCTTCAGCTAAACCCGTACCCACCATCTGCTCAGGCCTTATGTGATCTCCCCTCTTTCTGGTTATTATTCTTGAGGAAAGAGCTGAGAGTTTTCTAGCTCTACTGACAAAGATGAGTGAAGGGAAAGTGAAGAGGAAGATCTGCTCCTACAGGAAGTTGAGAAGATCAAACTTTCAGGAGATAAGACTAAGAAGAACCCAGCATCAGAGGAGGAGGTGGGCATCTACAGCATGCAGGAGACCAAAGGAGCTTGACTGCTTAGATGGAAGACAAAGTCCGCTAGCTGCTGGCGCCCAGTGAGCAGGTACCCTGCCCTTAAACAGACTGACACCTGAGCTGGGAAGGGCTGAGGGAAACAGTGATATGACAAACATGCTGCCATGGTGACAGTACAGCTGGACACACCTAAGAGGATGTGCTCAAACCCAAACCACCAAGCGTGGTGGACCCACAGGGGACAGGCTGGTAAAGGAAGAACAGCTGCCTACAACTAAACACTCTACTCTGCTCCTGCAGGGTGATACAGGATGGAGTCATCGCCTCATTTTAGGACGTTCTCTCAGATGAGAATGTTGAAAGGCAGCACCTTCTGGAGCAGGATTTTAGTTGTCACCCATGATGCCAGGTCATCACAGTATTTTTCACCTCAACTTCCTTCTCCACCAAATGAGAGTAGACAGCCACTGACCTCACAGATTCAGGGTAGTTGGCTAACCAAAACGACTCAAGAGACTCTTGCAAGTCTTGCCCAAATGAGCACTACAGGTGAGGACTAGTGACTTCATACCCAAAGGCCCCTGCTTTTGTCGTATCTCAGGAAATTACACACGCCACTATAGGAAGTGAAGCTCTCTCAAGAGCTAGCTTTCCCTGTGTCTTGGTCAAAAGTAGATGTGAAACTGCCAGCAGAAACAGGTACTTATTTTCCCTGAATTTTCTTGTGCTTGCTGTTAGCAAACCTGCAAGGGAAAGAGAGTGGAGTGGGCTGTGGGTTTGTTGTTGGATCCCCCACTCCACCAGGTACTCACTTGGTCTAACAAGTTTTCCCTCCTGTTTAGAGAAAGAGAGCAGGTGGTTAAGAATACAAAGTGGTTCTCACACCTGGCTGCACATAAGATGAGGAATGCTAAAAAAAATAATAATAATAAAAAAAAAATCTGCACAACCCTGTCTTCTATCAAATCAGTCAGAATCTTCAAGTTTTTTTTTTTAATGACTGAGGTGATTCTGATATATTAACCTGCTTTTGTGAAGCACTATCATAAACGTCCTAAGTCTCCCAAGCTCCCACTGTTTCTATTAAATAGAATCAGATTCTTGAGAAAAATGGCAGTGAGAATCATAAGGGTTAGCTTAAGTCTATATACAACACTTATATCCAATAAATAAGAAAAATTTTAAATGAACGAGGTCTGTTTTCACATTAGAGGGGTGTGCAGGCAAGTGAGAAAATACTGGTCTCACCATGCTCTGGATTTCAGGCTCCATTTTTTTCCTATCAGAATTACACTCTTTGAAATCCTTTGATTATCTAAGATCCTCTGCTGATGGGTAACTGGTTTGTGATAGATACTATACCCCAATTCAGACAAAATTTGTGGGTGTTGGAGGTGAAGAAGGGGGAGGAACAAGGAAGCCATTTGGAAAAGACTGATTTTTAAGAGCAAAGAGAGGGCAATGAGAATTCCTCCCTGAGCAGATTCCCAGTGACCACATTTTGCGGGCTTAGAGGTTTCTTGCCGTGAGCAGCGAAGGGCTTCCAAGGATCTGCCCAAGCCTCCTGGGACCCACCACTGCGGCACTCACACCTCCCTGCCTGCATCGGGAATCCTAAATAGAGCCTCTACCACAAAGGCTACTATGGTGATGAATGAGAAAATACTGACAATAAACCTAACAGTGGCAGTATTTTATTATTAATATTACATTGCTATTATAATTATGTACAAAGGATCTCCTGGTGGGCATAAAGCAGCTAAAGGTGTATGTTCAATAAAGTTTAACTGTTTAATCGGGGAATTAAAATATTAGAATGAAATTAACAAGGATGTCCGAAATGGCTGCGCACACAGCTTTCGCAGTCAAGTGTGGTACTGTAAAAGCCAACAGGGGTCAGAGAGGCCGCAATGATGAGTGCACACATATGTAAGTGCTGCCGGGGTGGACTGCTGGATCTGTAATTCTGCTCTGCATAACTAAAAGCTTGGACTCCCTCCCATTCCAGGCTCCCTAACACCCTAATTTCGTACTCCAGCATCACTCACCACAAGAAATCAAAAGCCTCTCTCCTCTGTCCCTCCTCTCATGTTGGAGCAATAAGATTAGGTGTTTGCCTATGCAAACTCTCTATGGATGTTCAGTATAGCTCCATCTCTACTATGAAAAACAACTCAGGAGAAACATCACCACTCTGACTTAAAAGTGACACATACAACATGGTAAGCTGAGTCCCCACTGACTGCCCCTGGGCCTTATAACCCATTCTACACTGTCCTCCAGAGCCACCTGAATAAGCTGTAGCTGCAGAGGTGCTGTCTGGCCAACTCCACGCAGGTACTTACAGACGTGCTGGCGGTGACCTGCGAGCTAGAGCCGGTGGGTGCCGAGGTGTCTGATGAGGTGGAGAGCTGTCGCACCAAGGGACTGTGTGGTGGATGGTGGGCAGCTGCCAAGTAGCTCGAACTGCTCATGTCTGTATGATGCTTCAACACTGCAGAAGTCAACGGAAAAGAATATGTGGCTACATCAACTAGCTCTACTTCGAGCACGAGCGAGGAATGCCAACAATACACAGTAAAGGCAAAATCGCTCTTTAAGCCTAAAGGATAAAAAGGTAAAGCAAACTGGTTGATGGCAAGTAGGGGGCTGGGCAGAGGTTGCTGCAGCAGTAAGAAGTGACCTGCATGTAGAAGCCGTAGGTCCCTCTAGTCGGCCTCCCTAGAAAGTGAAGGACAAAGCTGGGGCAATTAAGAGAAGCCTAGGCCGCCCCAGAGAGCTCTGAGCAGTTGCAAATGCAGGTAGAGGTGCCGGGCCTGGCCCTACCTTCACTTCTCTCAGATGAATGGTCTCGCAATCTCATTTTGCTGTGGTTTGGGTCATGCACGGGTGGCGGTGGGTTGAGCAAGCGCTCTGCTTTGGGCGCTGTCACTCGCTCCACCATAGGCACGGCCCCCACATCGTCTAAGTGCTGCCTGTGGGTCCTGTCAGGCCGGGCTTGGTGATGGGACAGCTCTGAAGAGGGGAACAGAAAGAGAGCTGTGAAGTACCTTTTCTCAATCTTTCCTTATGTATGAATTCCAAGCTCTTGAGTGATCTCCAGGCCAATGATAGACACCCAGGGCAGCAAGACAGTCCTCTGAGACTAAAGCTTCTAGCAAATAGCACAATGGCCAGGATAGGCAGAGGGAGCCCACAGAGTCCTCAACCAGAGAAATGTGACACTGGGCTACACAGTTTGCCCCACAGATGGACCAATGCCATGCCACGGTCATCAGTGAGTCTTGCCCCAAGACCCATGCTGTCTGGAATGGTTTCCCAAGTTCATCTGAGAGCATCCAAGACAAGTATAAGAAGTGGACTGTAAGTTGAACTTACAATAGCTTTTTTCCCCCCAACCCTGACATAATGCCATAGTAAAATATTAACAGGAATGCAAAAGGAAAAGAAAAATAACCAGAGAATTCCCTAGTCCCCTGGAACTTACTGGCTGTTGTGAGGAAAGAGCTGACCAGCTTGTGCCTGTCTTTACTACGAGTGGGATCGGGCAGACTGCCTGGCATGGGTGCTCTGTGCTTAAGTGAAAACTTTTTGGGAGGTTTGATTTTGTCAAAAGGCTTGTTCTGCCACTGAGATTTCAGCATGCTCTGGAAGTGCAGGCTTGTGGGAACATCTGCAAAAAAACACAAAAAACTGCAGGTTAGTCCAGACACCTGGCCTCTGGGCTCTGCTCTCATGAAGCGAGGTGGGCTCACCAGTATCTCTGGCTCTCTAGTGGATAAATGCTGCACAACACCCTTCTCTGGTTTGTACAGTGGCATGATAAACTAGCAGGGCAAGTACTGTCATATGGAAGATTCTCCTGCCTCGCCCGCTGCTCCCCTCAGCAGTGTATTTCAGTAGATCCAATTGTTCTGCTCCCCATTCTGTCTCTGGTGAATCCTCTCACCCCCATCCTGCACCTCAGCCTACACCCCCCATCCCTGGATGCACAAATAAAATCTTAAAAAAAAAAAAAAAAAAAGCACAGTCAACAAACTTTTTGTTAGACTGATAATCTGTGTGTTCCAGTAAGTGTGTTAACTTTATTGAACTGAGTGATTCACAAACATCTTGTTTCTCAAAGAAATGTCCAAGAGGATGTGGAGAGAAGGGAACTCCTGTACACTGCTGGTGGGAATATAAATTTATGGAAAGCAGTGGGGACAGTCCTTATAATCGTTACCCCACTTCTGGGTATATGCCCAAAAAATATGTAAGCACCAACTTGAAGAAATACATGCACCCCCAAGCTTACTGTAGCACTATTCACAATAGCGAGGAATGAAAAACGACCTATGTGCCCAGTGACAGATGACTAGAGATGATACAGTACAAATACACAAGGGACTACTATTCAGCTACAAAAAGATGAAATCCTTCCATTTGCAGTAACATGGATGATCAAGAGGGGATTATGTTTGGTAAAGTAAGAGAAAAGACAAATACTACACGATTTCACGCAAATGTGACATATAAAACAAAATTAAAACTTCTGGATGACAGACCAATTAGTAGTTAACAGAAGGGGCAAAGGGCGTAAGTAAGTAGGTTTAAAGGGCATAAAAGTATGATGAAGGACAGAAATGACCTTTTAGCTTTAAGCTTAATGCAATATATATGCACATTGCATATAATGTACATCGGAAACTTGGTTTTTAAAAAAAGGCTTAACAATTCTACGAACAAAAACTTTCTGTCTCTGTTCTTCTAGAGTCTTTAAAAGTTAGACCTACACTTCTATCAATAGTTAACAGGACATCTTCACTCAACAGCAGGTATCTGACGGTATCCTCATATCCAGCACTGTAGTGAGTACTCCACCATCTTGCCACAAGTAAGAACTGTTCCTTACACCCTCATTCCACAATAGCTCTACCACAGCTCCCACCTTGACATTATCTAGATTTTCTGAGCTGGTAAGTAAATGCTGAATAGCACAAATTAATCTGTTAGACTTACTTAAAATTTTTACTTCTGGTTCCACTCCTGTTATTCCTTTTCTATTTCCTTAGATTCATTTGTTGGTTTCCAAAGACTATGTCCTTGCGTATTTCTTTAGAAAAAGTGTTTCTAGTGTAAAACCAGAAATATAGGAGGTAATCTGTTTCCTTCTTTTAAGCTTTGCCCCGCCCCCCCCTCCCCAAAAGCTTCTAGTGTTAAAAAACTGACTCCTGGTTAATCTGGGGAGAAGTATAATCAATCTGTGTGTGTGTTCTATCGTTCTACTTACTCAGGTTTCCTTTTTCTCTCAGCAGTATCTGGCAGTTTTCATTTTATAGTTGCACATACTTTAGGGTTATTCTTAAGTATATTTTATGGTTTTCGATGCTATTATAAACAACAGCACTTAAAAAATTCAACTTTTTATTATTCATTACTGTTATATAGAAACACGACTAATTTTTTATATATCGACCTTGTATTCCTATGGTCTTGCTAAATTCATTACTAATAAACTTTCTATTACTGGCTGCTGTGAATTCTTTACAATCTTCTACATACACAACTGCGTCATCTACAAACAGACCACCGTGTGTTGCCCTCTCGCACTCTCCTGAAAGTTCTAGAGATGGTCTTCTGCAGGGTATAAAAAGTTTTCCAGGATCCTTTTAATCTTAAGATCAGCACATCATTAGCCATCTGGGACACATTCAAAAGTTCTAGCCCCAGAATCCATAGATCTACCCTCAACATAAAGCAAAACTACTACTTGACAGAGCAGTTACTGTTGGGATAGGTGTGAGGGGAAAATCCATGCTAGCTATTCCAAAAGGGGCCAAATTTATCACCCAGACAAATGCCCAGGGCCATCCTTACTTCTTTGTGTCCTTTCTAACTGCAGGTGAAGAACCTCCCCATAAAAGCTTCTGCCCAGAGTTTACTCCTATATGTGCTCTCAGCTACTTTCCCCTCATTATCTCTCTCGTTACCCCGTTATCCATCTTTAAAAAACACTCCAAATTCTCATCAAGGACAACATGTCTTCTTGTATCAGAACTTTTAGAGATTTATTCTATTTAATATATTTTTTAAACATTTATGGGATTTTGTGCCCCAGGAAAGCACAGCAGCACCACCTCTGTTAGAAATGGGCAGGGGGAGGGCAGAGAAGAGGGGACTAAATGAACATTTACTGACCCCTTCATTACATGGCAGACACATGGTGTTCATCACCCTGTGTGTATCACTTAATTATTTTAACAATCCCATGACATAAGCATCATTATGCTCCTTTTAAAGACAGAAAACAGATTCAGAGAGAAGTAACTGTCCAAGGATACACAGTAAGTAACAACCAACACTCAAACACAGGTTTCTATAACCCTGGAGTCCAATAGCCCTTACTCCTAGCCATGAAATTATTCTTTGGCTCAGAGAATGGAGAAGTTTAACTCCAATATTCTCAAGTTACTCCCCGGAACTGGACATTAAAGGATATTTTACAAGGGAATTCTGTAAATGTGAAACAATTAACCTACTCATTTCTATAATGGAAAGAAACTTCTCAACATGTTAAAGATCAAGTTTGTTGCCCTTATGGGAAAAAAACAAATCAGAAAAACTGGGGAAATTCTCTTCTATACTTATTTTCTGATAATCAATAATAAAGAACTGAATTTAATGTACTGATAAAAATTCCCAGCTCTAATTCAGAGCAGCAGGAGGAAAAGATGCAAAGGAAAGGAAGTGCTGTCAGGGGCATTCTGAAAGCTGGGCTGAGCTGAACTGCAGGAAAGGTGGAAGGAAAGTGAGAACACTGCACTACATGCAAGGACACCCTTGTCTTAGCAGAGAGTTACTCCCACTTGGCAACCGTTGAATACATATGTATCGAGACTACGAAAGCACAGTGATTTAATTTTTCCCAGTCACTGCTCTCCCAAACCTGAAAATTAAGCCAGGGGGAAAGGAGACAGGGACACAAGAAGACCTGGTAATTGAAAACAGCAATCATCTAGAAATAAATAGGTCTGCATTCAGGCCCTGGCTCCCTCACTGAACTGGAGGGAAAACCCAGAACAAATCACTTTGCTGGCTTTTATTTTCTTCATGTGTACAAAGAGGCAGCAGAACTAGGTCATGGGCGGTAGCAGTCTGGCGCACAGGCTCTAGCGCAGCACTCCTCGGCCTACAGAAGACTTAGGCCAAGCGAACACAGTACACTTTCCTGTCGTACACCAAGACCTCTGGTTCTTCTCAAAATTTAATTGAAATCAATCAGCTACTATTAATTCGAGTAAGCTCAAGAGAAGACATCTGTTTTTGTTAGACTAGATGAATGGTGAGTTTCTCAACTATAAAATGTGAATCAGTGACTCGTCAACTAAAATCCCACTTCTAATCCCCTTTCATTTAAATGTTCCAAAATGGAAACTGGCACAACGGTAACCACCACCTTGTATCCTCGAGTTCAGGCAGGATCAAGAGCAACTTCCCTTATAAACCCACCGAATCGTCAGTCAGTTAGGGATAACCAACCATCCCAGGGATACAGGGTACTAGAATTTGCTCTAAGCTTGCTTTTCAAAAAACTGCTTTCACATAAAAGAAAACAAACTCACTTAAATCCCCCCTGCAGTGAACGAAAGTGGTCCATGAGGGACTGCTGGCCCGAGTTCATGCACTGAGCACATAGTAATACCTGGGGCCCAGGTGCAGTTAAAACTCTTGATACGAACACACAACAGGAACCCATTTGGCCAGAAGACTTCACATATTCTCTACGTGGCACAAGCAATGAAGTGCAAATGCTATTATCAAAGAAAAGGATGCAAAATTTTGATCAGGTAAATAAGAGGAAAATGGAAGTTAGCACTACTGACATCTCAAGCTAGTATTTCTTCAAACAAAATGAAGAGACCTGGGCTTCAGGCCCATGACATTCCATGATTCACGTGACTGTTCGGTGTGTTACTTTCCACCATTTTCTCACCAAGCACACTTCTTGGGTGTTTTGTAATGCTCACTTCTTCCTCCTGCTGGTAAGTTGTGGTAGCTTCATATACACAGATAATTAATTGTCTTAACGTGTTCTCTCAAAACAGCATAGATCTTCACGGCCAGCAGGTGGTGCTCTTATGCAAGTGAAACCTAAATTCACAGTCTTTCCTCCAAGTTGATCTATCCTCTACATTACCAGCGAAGAATTAACTGGCTTGATTAAGTGAGATAATAAGTGAACAAGTCCCTCCTTCTGGAGCACTAAATGGTTATCACATCCTAATGCCTACACATTCCAGTAAGGCATACAGTCCCTAAAATTCTACCATCACTAGCCACTCTAAATTGGAGCAGCTATTCCTATCTTGAGTATATGTTCAAGACAGGAGACAAAATTCTAGGACTAGGAGTTGCAGCTGGTTTCCATCCTAACAACCTACATAAACTGGTGAAGAAACATTAAACTACTTAAAAACTGTGTCATGAGGTCAAACAATAGCTAATCACATTTAAACAATTCTAAATGTGGAGGGAACCTCAACAGATACCCAACAATAGAGATTAGCAATTCAAAGGAATCATTTTTATAATGGGGTTTGGTATAAATAAATGTAACCATCCAAAAAAATTTTAAGAAAGAGTCAAAAATATATATAACCTTATTGAAAAAAATGGAAAGTTGGAAATCCTCCATCTTTGTCCTCTAAAGAAGTCACAAAAGGGTAACCCACAGGTCAGGTCTGGTACATGAGTGTCTGGTCCGCTTGGTGTTTATGCTGGCTGCTATCCTTCACGGTTAAGTAGTATCCTACACGCCAACAGGAGAATCTCAATGCTTTAGGAGACAGGCACTATTCAGAGAGAATAATGGTACCCTTTGGAGTTGAGTGTGACCCTGGCATTCTTTCAGTTTACAGATTGCATAGTGAATGTGGCAGTTGTGTGGATCAAAGCAATATTATCCCAACAGGAATAGTATTAGATATGGTCATTAGATTCCCAGGTTAACCCATAAATATTTAATTTATCCATGAGCAAGTATGTTCAGAGACCATACTTGGTAGAGTAAAATATAGATATATTCTCCTCACAGCTTCACAAGTAGAATTTCAACAACCAAACCTTTCATCCTAACTCCACTGTCATGATTAGGAGGTATGAGGAGGGGCGGGGGGGGGG